>OMLB01026726.1:0-49735 GCA_900302555.1 Myripristis jacobus | reverse complement strand
TAACGGGGTGCCATTTCCATTTGTGCCATAGAGCTGTAGTTTACCCCCCTCCAGTTTTACTTTTCTAATGCTTTCTCTCTCTCTCTCCCTTTCTCTCTCTCTCTCTCTCTCTCTCTCTCTCTCTCTCTCTTTGTGAGTCATGACTCATCATCGAGTTTCAGGTGATCATTGTATTGGTTTTGTTTTTTTGTTTTTTAAAATCTTTTTTATCCAGATGCTTACCTAATCTTGCATCCAGACAGCGTGTAATCTCATCCTTATCAATGTATGAACACTCCAGATACATAGCACAACATCTGAGGGTGATTTATTGGCTTGTGACTGTGAGGACACTTTATTTGTATTTTCCTCTGCACATGGAATTGGGAATCATAGCTGTTTTAAAGCACTGTACTATAGTATACTAGGTGCAACAGATGTGAAATTCTGTTCAAATTTGAGCTTGCACAGAGCAGAAGTTGTCACTGTCACGTTCTTGCTCTGGCTCAGGCTACTGATAAACATTAGCAGAGTCTAATAAGACTAAGTTTGAAGCATCAAATCCCTGCACTCTTCAGTGAGTAAAGAATTGCTTTAATCAATTAGTGCTCTCTCCCCATGTGCATTTTCATTTGGTCATGCACCATAATGCCACCATGTGCAAAGTCTCTCTATCCGCCGACACTGGGCATGCAGGGCATCTATGATTCCCTATTGAGTCTAAGCCACATTAATTGTTTACTGTGTTGCCTGTCAAAACCGAGCTGAGGAACATTTGTGCAGTGAACCCTTATTTTATGACAGCATGTGGGTGTTCATGAAGAATTTTACTGACAATCTCAGTTCATAGTTGTTTAATGTGCCCATAGTCTCAGACATGAAAACATACAGTATGCACTGCCCAGACTGCAGCAAAGTGACTTTAGTTTCTTAGCAACCAGTGAAACAGGTTCTCATTTTTCTGTCTGGATGCAGGAGCAAATAACAACAACAAGCTGATCCAAATTTGAGGAAATGTATTTCATATAAGAAAACCATGACTCAAGTCATTCATATGTAACAGTTTAATGTGTTTATGTTATCACTGCTGCATTTGGCTCTCCACCTTTCTGGCTGGATGGATGGATGTCACTTAGTGCTTCCTGCTCAAAGTAATCCTTAACAGCTGGCAGAGACGGCAAAAGTACACACATTCTTTATTCAAGTACAAATACAGATACTTGTGTAAAAAATACTTTGTGCATGTATTTTGTACATGTACAATCAATTTTCTATATTTGCAAGAAGGTAAAAAGTACCCAAATTTACAGCCCTTTTTTCAACAGCCATCTGTTTCTGTTAATTATTAGTGAGATACTAGCATACAGTAAGTGCCAAGCTAACTGAACCTCATGTTATATAAATATAAGTCGAACACTTTTAACCTTAAACTATTCTAACTTCAAATAATGAACATTAACTTAGCTCCAATGTGCAAATCAGTTTCTGATGTCAGCACCAGACCTTGAAACATGATCAGTACCTGAACACACTTCAGGTATGGATGAAAACACTAAGGGATTGTCTTTCCACTTTTCCACAGGTTCAAATCAGTCACACCGGGAACACGCTGATCAGAAAAAATGCAGTATACACTTTGTTTTGGCACACACGTGATATGGAACAGAAAATAAACTTTGGACTGGTCCTGATTAAAAAATAAAATGTTTGTGTGGAACGTAATTTAAATGCAGCAAGAGCAAGAGAGATCAATGTGAGGCCCTATGAGGAACCATACAGAAACAAAAGGAGAAAAGAGAGAGAAGAGCCTGTTTAGGGATGTACCGCCTCATGCATAGTGAGCAGCAGCAACAGAGGCAAGCAGCAGCAGACTAAGCAGGTGAGTCTGACAGCTTAAATAGACCGCCCAGTCGGTGAAGGCAGCATGCGAGCTCAGCTGACACATCAGCTGATCCAGAGCGGTGTGCCTGAATGGGCTTGCGGGCTTTGCCTCGTTTTAGTCAGTCAACTCGTGCACCGAATGGGAGGATTAATCAGAATAAACACGGATTTCATTTTGGCGTCAAGGCTCTGTTTTGCACCACTCCCTGCAGAGTGTAATTTAAAGCCAGCAGGGAAAGAACAAGCGGGAGATCAATGCAAACCCCCTAAAACCACATAGACCAGCAGCGCCCACCGTACAACCAAGAACACATCCCACTTTGTCTCTCTGAAGTGTGGCACTGTGGCAAAATGCATTACACCTGACACTGGAAAAAAAAGCTCAGCCAACATGCCAACATTAATGATTCATATTTAGAAATAACTGAAATTTTAATTGTGAATGCTAAGCTTGCAACATTTTAGCAACTATCCGTTAATAACCAGCTTAGATGAACTGATGTGCCATTGGGGGAAGGAGAGCATGTAACTTAGAGCAGCAGGAACTGCAATTCCCTGCCTTCTTATCTTTTTAACTGAGCCTAATGTAACGCTGGAGTGGGAGAGGCAAATAAGAAAACAGCACAACTAGTCAATGCAGGAAGTAGCGCAGGCAGGGAGGTGCAGCATGCTAAGCAGAGCGAACAGGTGATTTTTATAGCTTAAATATTTTGTCCAACTGGTGAAGGCACTGGGGTGCCAATGTTCGATTTTAGGTCAGATGTCCTGAAATATGCAGTATGTCCTGTTTTTGACCAGAACACAGAATCAGGCCATCTTGTGATTTGCAGCAGCATCGTCTGGCGATCATGGCGTATCACGACATGTTCCGCCTGTCTACCGTCTGCCTGCGCCGTGTGATTGCCAGCTTACATGTCAGTTTTTCCCAGAACACCCGCATTGACGGCACCCTGCAGAGCACTGCCGCCCGCGTGGTCACGAGTGCGTTTCTGCTGAATTGCCAGATTCTGTTTGATTCTGTGTGAATTCAGCCTAACTGCAGCCAAGGAAATTAATTTTGACATCTTGACAACATGACTTTGATTGACATCACCTTCATCCACGACGTATAGCCTTCCATCTCAGCTCAACTGACTGGAATTGGACAGGCGCAGTGATCAACTGTATTCTCACAAAAAGTTGCTTATTTGTCTACTAAGTATTGCTAATATTATTATTGTCAGCTATATTGATAATAGTAATAAATATTTTAATAATTTAATAATAGTAATACATCATTTTGTGTACACAGCTGGTGTGCAAAAAAATGATTGATTACCATTAATTACCAAATCATCAAGATTCTTGGCACCCAGCATCTTTTTTCAAAGAAACATGAAATGGTCAGCTCATATCCAGCAAGCCAAGGCCAAGAAAGGACTGAATTACAAATTTAGAACAGCTACCACTTGAATATTTATCACTGGCCTGGATCGCTGTCCAATAAACTGCAACTCATACAAAATAAAGCAATAAGACTAGCTTACAGACTCCCACCATATATCAACCCACACCACTGCCATCACATCTTTGGACTGCAAAGCATTCATCAAAGACTAATCATCCTGGGATAGAAATACATCAAAAGAGCCACAAGCAGTCCAGTTATCAAACCAAGAACACAAGAAGCAAAATGGACAAGTGGAGCATCACCATCTACAATACGGCAGCGCATTCCACCTTAACACATCGCATACTTCCATACCCACAAATATGTTTCCTGTTTTAACACTGATTTTAATCCAGTCATCCTAATACTATTTGACATACCATTCTTTAAATCTTAATAACATTCTTCCAGCATCTCCAGTTCTCTGCTGGTTACTTTTTGATCAATGATAATTTTTTTTTTCTCAAATCATTTCCTCTTTTCCTCCTTGTTTCTTCAGTTGAATGCAGTTTATTTCAGTAGATCTTGCTTAGAATACCCTCAGCCCACCAGCCAGATCTGCCTGTTGCCCTGCCTGCCCTTGTCAATTGCCCCACTGTCACACCCTCCTTCTCCTCAATTGACAATGACTGATGGAAAAAGAGTAGATGCTGTGATCTGTTCAACAACAGCTTAGCTTAGCTTAGTTTATTATCTTAGCTCATTGGACAAAAAAGCTATGTGTTTTGCTTAGTTCGCTAGACAAATAGCTGTGTGCTTGGATCAACAACTGTGTGCAAACAGCTGTATGTTTAGTTGTATGATAACAAGGCCAGAAAAACACATCAAACTAGATGTGTAGCTGTGGGACGACTGGTGAACAATATTCTGATCTAAACACAAAGCAGAATCCCACACAGACAATTCCTACACCATGCATAGATGGTTAGGGGAGGAGGTTTGGGGGAGGCTTGCTGAGAGCAGATACGGCACGGGGTACAAAGTTCATGCCAAAGCATCATGCCCTTTTCCAAACTAGCTGTACCTAGATCTACAGCCAGATGGGAGGGGTTGAAAAACGAGTTGAGGGGCTGCTTGGGCTCATGTTCTGTTCTCAGTATAATGGCTTTGTTGTTGAGGTCTGAGAGATTGGGGGTCGGGAGGCTGGTAATCTTGGAGCCAGTGTGTGTAATATGAACGAGATTGTTCTTCTGGGGGCTGTGGGGGAGCTGTTTTGTAAGATGGGCTCAGTTATGATCAGAGTTGCTCTCGATTGTTGTCAAGGTTGAGTCAAAAGTATCTGAAGCTCACTACCATCTCAGCTGTGTCATCACTGATGGAGGTGAGCCTTGGGCCAGCAGTGCAGTGTAATCTTGGAAAGCCAATAAAACGATTTTTTAACTCAGTTTCTATAAGCTGTCCGACCATATGTTGATTCAGGACTGGTTCATCTGAATCATCTTAGTAAAACTATTTTTTGGCTGCAAAAATCAACAATTAGGCTAAAGAAGGAAGGGACAATGTGTCAGCGTTGTTGCAGCGTGTGGAAAAATTCAATGCGTTTTGGATAGGTTTGCCCCTCCTCCATTTATGCCTTATTTAACAGGTTAGCGCACCAGTCAGGTGTCAAAATTACAAGTAATCTGTCTGTTGCCAACTAGCTCATAATTGATATATTGGATTGTAAATTTTAAACTAGCATGTGGCTAACATTGGCATTGTTTGGCCAGATCTGGGCTTCATGTTAGGGTTAATGGAGCTGCTGGACTGACTCCTGATGTTTTGAGACCAGTAACAATTACAACTACTGCACACACTGGACAAAAAACATGAGTCTGCATTATGTAAAGAGTGCTTTGTTATATAGTTGAATATCTGTTCTGTTGAAGTTAAAAAATTCGGAGGTATAGTGGTTTATAGTGGGATTTTCTATGCCTGCCCCATCGACTTCAGTATTAGTGGCACCAACGTTTGGCACCAGTATAAATTTAAAACACTGTTGCTATGACATATAGTCCCTGTCTTTGTTATATGTTCCTAGGTAAGAACAGGAATTGGATGAAAAATCCGCCAATTGATATAGAAAATTGGTTAAGTGAACCATTGGCTGAACAGATTAATCACATTGAAATGTTGTGTCTGCTGAGCAAAATGTGGCAGCGATTGACTTTGATTGCTGCTAAGGTAGGCATTGTTGGCCTGCTGGGGTTTATGTTAACATGCAGTTATGTTAACATTCATCTCCTCTGTTATATGTCGGCTAGTGCGCAAATGTTTTCAACAGAAACGACCAGCCAGACACTGTGGCTGCTGAATAAGCTATACATTTCATCATCCATGCCTGAATTCACTCCCACACGGTTGCACATGCAAGCAAACAGGCACATGAACGGATAAATCAGATGAAATTACAACTTAGCTCTTGTGTGTCCAGAGTTCGCCAGCCAAATACAGTTCAAGGCTGTCAGCAGGATATTTTCCTTTCTTACTACGGAGATACTTCACTTGACACAAGGCTTTTGTTACTGTCGATTTGTCAGCTGAGCCGTCTGGCAGCCTCTTAAAGGCAAAAGAACTATTTCATATCACCGCGGGGTCTGTCTTCTCTTTCGCTGCTCTCTGAATTCGTCACCGGCTGAAAGTTAGCTACACAGTCAGCAGGCTGCCGAAGACACTGTTTAACCAACTATGGGTGTGATAGGAGAGGAAAAATGAGGCAAACAAGTGATTGATGTGATTAAAAAAATAATTGAATAACGCATGATGTGCCTAATTATAATTGCATGTTGCCGAGGAGCTGGGGACCTCCAACTTGGCCACCAGATGGTGCAAGTAACCTTAAAGTTTTGTAAGTAGGGAAGCAATGTCTCACCTGTGGTTTTCCTGGCTGAAATTGACTCCTGAAGTTCATGAGAATGTGGCAGCCATGCTGAGGTGAAAATTACATTCTTTCTGTATTCTCAAATAAAGGTCTTATAACCCGTTATGTGAGTGAGATAGAAATTTTGCCCAGTATTCACTTCCACTTTGCTATACTCGAAAATGACTGGCCATTGCAGTGCTCACAGAGGATAGACGCAGGATGAATGCAGGACAGAGGGCTTCGGACTGTGAGCTGCATGCTGCAGTCCACCCTATCACAAACCGAGAGTTTAGTGTGTACAGAGCAGCAGGGCAGAAACAGGCCAGTGGCTCTGTGATGGAAACAGTCAGGGAGCAACAGCCAGCGCAGTAGGAAAGACCTTGCAGGCACACACTGTGTGTTTCTGTGTTAGCTGACCAACACAGACAGAAATAACTCAGAAAATGTGCTACACACACACACACACACACAGAGGGTGTTTGCAGGCCTTTTGATATGTTAACCCATCCATTCCATAAGTGGGATAAAATGAAAGATCTACCAACTGCTGTGCACATTACCAATGGTCTTAAACACCAACTGGGTTCAAACACAGGAAGGGATGGAGGCTGACGGAGATAAAGAGAAGCACAGACAGACACAAACATTGTTTAAATGTGCCAGAAAGACAGACAGACAGACAGACAGTATTACATACAGTGCATCAAACAAAAAAAAAAAAAAAGAAAATTGGCGAGG
The DNA here is from genome assembly GCA_900302555.1 of Myripristis jacobus. Taxonomy (NCBI): domain Eukaryota; kingdom Metazoa; phylum Chordata; class Actinopteri; order Holocentriformes; family Holocentridae; genus Myripristis; species Myripristis jacobus. Next base: position 42,866 of record OMLB01026726.1, on the reverse strand, counting down.
GTCTTTGTATTGGGCATTGAATATTGGCAAGGATCTCACATTACAGTATGCAGGCTATACAATGCAAAGCATGGGTTAGAGTGTGGTTTAGATAGATAGATAGATAGATAGATAGATAGATAGATAGATAGATAGATAGATAGATATACTTTACTGATCCCAAACTGGGAAAGTGTAGCATGATACACTGCAGTTCCCTCCAAAGCTGACAGAAAATGCACAAATAGGGCGTAAAACACAGCCTGCTGCGTAAATTGTGTGTGTGTGTGTGTGTGTGTGTGTGATTATTTAACAACAAATTTCCAAATAACTCACTTGTGAAAGCATCATTTAAAAAAAAAAAATCAAAAAGTGCATCATTCAAGTCATCAGTTTGAGGCACTGATATATTTTACACTAACTGAAATTATTTTGGACAATATAATCGGGTACACTAAATTTCCTTTCATCACAGACATGCATACAGGTAGTCTAACTAATAATACAACCAACCAAACACACTGTACCTGCACTTATCCTTCCCATTGCATATCTCTATTCAACTATAATGCACATCCCGGCATCGCAGAACCACCTCATCACAGCCGCTTTCACCTCAGTGCCCGATTGAAAAAATGTTCTACTTTAAAAGATGCAGGTGCTTTGGGACTCTGTATCACCTGCTTGAGCTGGGAAGCACCTACTTAGAGTGGAGGATATGAGATGGGTCAGCCACCATTAATCTTCTAATTTAATTAATGAGTTTGCTTGATTAAATGTATGTAGATTTGATTTTTTTTTAATCTTGATCATTTTTTAATCCGCTGGAAAAAACAACACTTTTTTAGGTTTAAAGGAACTAGGCGAACTGTGGACACAGTCATACTTCAGATCGGGAGCAGTCGTAAATTTTGTTTGTTTGTTTGTTAAGAGAAAGTTCTGTTTCTGAGAATATTGGTGAACGTGGTGACTCTGAAATCACTAGCACTCGGATCTGAGGAATGAACAAGCGGTTCCTGCATTCCATAGAGGAGTACGTATCAATAAAAGAGGCTTGAGAACCAATATTGTGAAAAGTAGAATAATAGTCCACTGTATTGATTTTTTTAATAGTTCTACTCATGTATTGATTCAAATTCCTGGAAGATGGAAGTGTTGAGCTCTCTGCTGCTCCTCACTGTATATCACACGACAGTGATCCAGGTGTGTTATATTTCTTTAGAGTTTTTGTGAAAAGTTAATACGTGGAGTTTTGACAAAGAGGCAACAAACAATACTCATCTGTACTTTTCTTTTTTCTCTCCACAGTGCACATCTAGACAGCCTATACACATTCTGTGGTCCTGTGTATTTGCCATAAACATGTATGTTGTCTAGATATCCCCATTTTCTTCTTCTTCCCATATTTACCAGTATATTGAATTGTTTTCTAAATGTGGATCATATTCTGCATCTGTTTTTTCAGTCTCAGTACGTTGCACTGCTGTGATTTTGGACGTAATCTTTCCATACTTTTCACGTATACGTTCTATTAGCATGCAACATGGCAACTGTCATTTATGCGTTCACTTAACCAACATTTGCTATATTTTCCTTCATTTGATATTTCTTCACTGTATCCCCTGAGTATTTGCAGCTGAAATGACCCATTTTTGACCATGGAGATCATTAATATTGCAGCTTATAGTATCATCCACTCCGGTGCCTAATACAGCACAGTGCCAAAAGATAGACTCAGCAAAGACACCTTGATGGAAAAAGAAGAAACAGTGGCTTGTCTGGTTTTGCACCCAGGCGGGGACACTATTGTACAGCTTTCGAGTGCAAAGCCTTTTCAATTTTTAGACGAACAAATGAGCCTTCAATGCAGCACAGTTGGGGTAAGGAATTGAAGAGTGCTTGATAGGCTTCATTTTCCATTTGTCGGCAGCTTCCAAACAGTATGTTTAGATGGTGAATAGTAGTTTTTTTCCCCTTTGGAGTCCTTTGTTGGGTGACAGTGGTTCTTTATATGATGATTTTCAGGGTAAGGATAGCTGAGTACTTGGGGCAAACTGGTACTGATGCTGGTAGTTTATTGAGCCATGCAGCACAGATAGAAAAAAGTGCCAATATGTGTTTAAAAGAGTCACAGAGTGACACAGAAAACATGAGACAACCAAGACAAAGTGATGATTTTTCTTGATTATTAGTGTCATGACAAACTACTGTTTCAATTTTAGCAATAATTACAGTCATAAAAAAAGAAGTTGTTACATTTACCATCACCTTTTCTAAAGCATGGATTTAAGTTGAGTCTAGGAAGGGCATTCTGGGCTATGGTCCTGATTTTTTTTTTTTTTCCAGTCACGAGCTGTTTTTTTTTTTTCCTTTCTTTTTCTTATTCCCTTCCCATCACATTGCCGCATCTGGTCTAGTCTCACCCCAACACCTGGTGCTGTCACCATCCCCACCCGGTGACTGATGTGCAAAGTCGACAGGTAGAGACAGGACAGGTCACACACAGCAAAACAGTGGCTATGCGAAAGTTTTTCCTCAAAACCAGAAAATCAGGGGAGCCTCAGCAGCCAGACGGTCCCGGTGGGCCGGACAAACAAAAGAGGAGAGGATAGGAGAGGAGAGAGGATGGCTATTTGTGATCGTTCGATTGTGGCATGTTTTTGGTTCTCTCACAAGTATTTGGTGTCCAGAATGAGTTTTGCGTGTAGAGCCTCACATTGGGACAAAAAAGCGTTAAAGTTGACCATTGAGAGGTTATTTTTTTCCAAAGATTTCTCCCAGGGGAGGTTGTCCATGGACCCTCTGCAAGACTCGGGATCAGCCCTCAATACTAAGAGGTCCAGCCAATGCACTTGTATCAGTGACCTGTGATTTTGTATGCCCATTTTGCATCCATTTTGCAAATCATGTGGGGAAACTAAAAATTTCACAACATATGCTCAAAATCCCTGTTTTCACATTTGAATTTTTGGTTGAAACACCCACCTTATAATGTTCTGTTTCTGTGGCTATACAAGTCATCACCATTCATAAACCACAGAACTGATAACTGGCTGTGTAAAGCTAATGTTTTCCCGGGGACTATTTTCCCTGGTGGAAGGCGCCTTTCAACCTGCCTAATTTCAAGTCACCAAAACACAACACTCCTGCTGCTTTCAGGAAAACTAATGTGGACAACTTTATTACGGTGATGAAATACTGGTGTGAAGAGAATCTGAAAGTTCATTTTCATATCATAGTGGAATGAATGGAAAGCAGTGGCTGGAAAGAAAGGAGGAAAAAATGATATTCAAGTTCTAAAATATGACTGCTTGCTTTGGGAAAAGATTTTCAGAAAGGTGACGTTTATACATTTTGTAGATATAAGACTAAACATGCAAAATCACTGGTGTGGTCCTCTGAGCTGATTCATTCTCACAACTTTGACTCTGTGATGAAAAAGGATGAGTAGGGCTTATAATTACGGCTCCCCAGGTAGTAATAAGTTAAGTAATAATGTTGATTTTGAAACGTGTAATGTATTAGTTTTTGAGTAATGAGCCCAGCACAGTTGGTGGTGTAAGGTAAAGTGTGTGTGAAGCAGCTCTACAACTTCAAAAAGAACACTGGTGCTCAGAACAAAATAACTAAATATTGACCATGGGCTTGTTTGATGTCAGCTTATGAGCCATGAAAAATGGCCTCGCCATTAAAAAGCAAAACTAAGCTATTGAAACACATCATTAGAAAGAATGAGTGTGTGTGCGTGTGTGTGCATGCATGGGCGTGTGTGTGCGTGTGGATGTGTGTGTGTGCGTAGACTATGTGCGTCAATCCGTGTGCCTTCCTGTTCAGTCGGTATTCAAATTGAAATCAGAGAATAAATAAGCCAGAATAAACCTCCACTAAAATGCTTTGTGCCTGTCATCAGTAGTGTGATAGGCTGTTGGACAACTTGGAAGGATGTCCACTTGTCCATTTTAACCCTTTGAGAATTAGCAAGAAACAAGTTGCAAGAGAAAAAGCAAATTTGAACAAATAAATAAGTAAATAAAAGTTTGGGAATTTGCCCAAAAAGACAAGACAGATGATACTTTAAGTATATATTTAAAATTATATTACAAGAAAATTACCACAGAACTACTACAAAGTTGGGGAAAAAAAAAACCCTCTACAAAAATGACCTAAAAATTTGACATATTAAAAATGAAGAAAAAAAGTTAATTTTGCCCAAAGTAAAAAACTCATCCACTGGCTCCTGGGATTCCAGGGGTTTAACTACATCAGGGTGACATTTGCGCTTAAAAGCCAACAACAAAAATATGAATATTTTAAAGTCCCCCTCCAGTCATTTATTAAGCTCCAAAAAGGTACTAAAAGAATCTCTGTTCATCAATATTACATATTTAGAGGTTTTCTCCAGGAAAAAAAAAAACAAAAAACCCTCAGTGCCTTAAATGTAAAATGCTCAGATCTATGAATATGCTGGTAGTCCCTGCCCACCCCCCTGCCTGCTGGCATGCACCTTGAAACCAGCGCTCACAGGGCACAGAAGTCCTGTCCCGCAGCACTAATGAAAATGGGTCCATATTTCATAATCTAACCATCACAAAATAGGTATTTTTCTTCAGTGAATTTCTTACTTATACTGATACTGTTGATGTGAAGCAGCCATCTTGTGTTGGTCTTTTTGTTGTTGTTGTTGTTGTTTTTTTAAAAACAAAAAACGATCATGGTCCAGCACTGCGACCAACTGAGTTGCTGCTAATGACCTGCAAAGCAGCGCCCCATCAGCTGACGGGACTTGCTGTCACATTTTTGACGTACCAAATCGAGCTGACCAGTCTGAATCTCAGATTTTAGGAGCGTGCACACACACCTCCTCCATCAGCAGAGGAGTGTGAAAACACCTCTTTAGTGACTGATACGAGTCAGTGTAGTCAAGGTCAGATATTTTAGGAGACATTACCATAAGGAAAACACATTTTCTGAGTGGAGGGGGACTTTACAAAGAGGGAAAAACTATGATCATGGTATTCCTCTAAAAATCTAACAGATTAGAAATGGTAGAAAGCCTTTCTGAATACTAAATATTATAAAATCAAATTGCAATCATTAGACTACATCTTAATGTATTTTTAATTCTGAATAATATTCCACAAAACACAAACAGTATCTCTGATAAGTAATTAAACAACTGCCCTCAGATTTCACCTGCAGCAGTTTTTCAATTAGTCCAACACTCATTTAGACATGGATACATATAAACATATATTATATCATGTAAAACTAAACAAAACCCTTTTAAGTCAATCTCAGGCTTCATTGTCCATGTCAGGGAATTCAAACTGTGCATGGTGTATGAACTGTAACCTTGAGCCATGCCATTGTGAACTGTGCAAATGAAATTCATGCGATTTAATATTTAATTGCATCATGAAGAATGTAGAATCCAGTGAGTGCGGCTTATTTTCAGCAGTAAACTACTTTAAATTCTCTGTTTGTGTTTTTCCGGCACTGAGGTCAAGGAGGCATCCAGCTCTGCATGAATGCCATTACTGCACAAGAAAAGGCATTTTACATCTTTTTTTTCGTGAATAAGACTAAAATCTAAATCATATTCATAAACTTTGACAGCCTAACATAGATGAGAGGCGCAGAGTGTTGTCTTGAAATTTCACACGGGCTTCGCTGAAAACTTATTGGGGGTGTGCTGATTGTTTTGATTCGAATTCGGTAGCTCTGTTTTGTAGATCTCAGGAGGTAGGAGTGTGAAATTTTGGGACTGGCACTCAGTCCCAGTGAGGGTGTTCAGTGCACACAGACACACACACACACACACACACACACACACACACACACACACACACGCACAGACAAGCACATAAATTTCAGAGGACCCAATGTGCATTTGCACCTCGAGGCCCCTACTGTGTGTGTGTGTGTGTGTGAGTTCAAGAGAGAGACAGACAACTCAGAACTACCAAGACAATAAAACATCTGAAAGTACTTTCTGTCAGAGAAGATTAGGCTGGATACAACACTGATGGGATGGAAATCCAGGCAATATTTTCCTCTTTTTTCCATCATGAAAAGATGATGTTTTCTGAATAAACCACTCTCTCTTTCTCTCCTCCTCCCCGTCTCACTCGCACATACAGAGATAACAACACCACCACACAATCCGACGACGCAGATTTCTCCCCGTCATCTTTGCCCTCTCCTTCTTTAACAGACACACACAAACATGAGGGATAGGAAAGCTGATTAGTTCAAAGAAAGAATTGGCAAACCCATCTGATCTGTACAGTTGGAATTTGATTAGTGAGAGACAGGTGTTTGGTTTAAATCAGACCTTTCTGCCATTGCAAATGCAATCTAATTTACCCTCCCCTCAAGTGGACACAGAATGACATCCTGGGGCGGGACAGTATGTGCCTTTATTGGGGGTTGTCAGGGAGCTCAGCAGCTGCCAAGCCTCTCAGACCTTTTCCCATCACCAAACCTCATTTAGTCCCAGGGAACTGATTTAGTATTGAACCGCAGAATTGTGTACATGTACCTGTACACAGTTAATCACTCCTATACATTCTGTGACTGAGATTATTTCTGGTTAATTACGCGTTTTACAAGCTGCCCTTTAATTAATGCTGATTGAACCTGAACTACAGGAAATCTGTCCTAGAGAGAAATATCTGTGAAATGACCATACCTAGTCTGCAGTGTCATAATGCAGAACATGATTGCAAAGGAAAACCAACTAGGATGTTAAAAGGATGGTAAGCTCAGTTAAACATGTGGATTTTCTCATTCAGTGTTATTCTTGAGCATCATCTTCACCATTCACTAAGATCTGAAAGTGCCTGAAAGTCAGTAACTGTAATAAAATGGTAATTATAATAAGGATAAAAATAATGGTAATATTAAAAATAGTCCTCGGCAAAATGGTGGATTCATATTCAGGAACAGCAATAATTACCATGCTAACAAGCTAGCTGTTACTGTGACTGTACTGTTTGTTGAGCCCAGCCTAGTGGAGGATAATAGGTGCAGCTGAAGAGGAATAAAAACGAAGGTCTTGCTCTGATTGGATCACTCAACTCGTACATGTGAAAGTAGCTCTTATGCTGCTTTGACACGGCCTGGGAACTGAGAGAGGTCCCAGGCCTCATTAGAAAATATGCTCTTGATTGCCCTTCCCAGTGGGTCCTCCCACAGGGAAGCTCAGGTATGACTTCTGACCCCAGGGTTCTTCCAACTGACGTCAAGGCAAGTTCCTGACTGCAGCAAAAACTTCCTGTCAACAAACACACAAAGTTCATTATTTTATTGATAACTCAATTATGCTATTTCATTTCATTTCACCAACTTTTTTAGGAGTATCTTTGGATATTTCTGCTTTAGTTGATAGTGACAGTAAAGACCCAGGAAAAGCAGTCAAGAGAAAGGGGGCAAGGGTATGCTGGATTTGACCCAGGCCCCTGCGGTAAGGATATAGCCATGATGTGGTGGTATCATGGCTATATAGCCACTGGGACGCCACTTCACCAGCTTTTTTTATCCAACCGAAAAGTGCGGGATAGTGCTTTGGATTGTAGTGAGCAATGCACATGCTAAAAATGACTAAGTGGAGCTCTCGAATGCGCCCCAGTGGGAACTTGGAGGTTTAAACTGGGCACTTCCCAGCTCCCAGGACGTCTCGAGCACAGGTTAATCCGCAGCAAAAACAGTCCTGTGGCTCAGGAGAGATCAGCTGATAGGCTTTTCTCTGCATACAATTTAAGATTTTCAATTAGAAATCACATTTTAGTTTACCATCCCTTGAAAGATTCAGTGCAATGATTTTTAGCTCAGCCAGGAAAAGCCTGGCACTGACACAAGGATCTTTTTTTTTTTTTCCAGTTTTTAATGATTAGATGGCACAAATCTTCAGAGTCTAACGTTCCATGTAATTGTGCCATCCACTGTAGAGCAATACTTGTATCTCTGGGGTACAAATATTCATTGTTGGAACTTCACCACCCAGAAACAACAGAGGGGCATAGATTGTGGCTTGTTTGACAAGAAACTGGATGCCTCCTCTCTGACAGACTATGGGGCACCTCATTAACTATGCATACTGCTGAGCATTCAGACCATTCATTAAAACTGCTGGAAGGTGCTAGCATTTATACCAGGAGGCAGACTGGAATTTTGATTCTGTTGACAGCCAGAGGCAGAGTTTTTGAAAGGGCAACAGTTAGAATAATTTGGGTAACTTTGCATGAGCATGTCCTGTGTTAACTTTTGACAAACTTGTATTCATTTAAGATAAAGTGTAAGGAATGTTCTCTGTGACACTTTCAGCTACCGTCTGGGCATAAAAACAGAATTGTTAATAACAATCCTGGATGCCTCAGAGTTCAAGGAACGGGCAGAACTCATACACAAAACATACACAAAGACATTTTGCATCAGATCTCACTTGAGGTTGTCACACTTGTATCGACTGAATGTGATTTCACTGTGCCAGAGGAAAAAAAAAGAAAAAAAATATCAGTCACTTGCTGTCTTAGTTCTGCTCCCATCTGTCAAACATTATTAATTGATGTTTTTTTAACATTCCAAAGTCTCATGTAATTCACCACAAAACTTTTACCAGGCTTTAAATTTCCCTGTTGTATGCCTGGGAAATAAGCACACCTCCCCAGAGGTGTCCTCCAGCAAGTTAACTAAAATCAAAACTATGCCAGTGTTCCTTATCTTCACATCATTAAAAGATGACTGTCTTATCATTTTCTGACTCATCTGAATACTAGGCCTGTCTGTATTTCAGCAGCACTCAGCTCTGTCTGTCTTGGGTCCTCTCAGAGCCAGTACATTAAGACGGAGTGACGACAAACAGGACTGGACAGGAGTGGTCATTTAGCTGAAGTTACTATCTTTCTGCACACATTTGGCTTGGGGATTTACTTTTGTTTTTGGATTTTAAAAAAAGCAGCTGCACATGTCTGACCCTGTTCTTTTCAATGACTTTCCCTCTCTGTTACCTGCAAAGATGCAATTGCAAAGACGGAGTCATTCATCTTTGATGAAATTGCAAAAATGAAATGACTCCTTGTATGCAGCATGCAACCTATGACAAGTCAGTAACAAGGTTGGCAGCTAGTGCTTATCATTAAAGAGTGTAGAATTTAGAAGTCAATGTCACTTTTTGGGTGGCGAGTGTGCTGCACTGTGGGAGTGTAGCGTTTTCTGTTTACATTCATGTAGATGCTGTACACAGTGATTTTTCAGTCACTAATGTAATGTGCCACCCAGTTTTTGTGTATTGCACTAGAATATAGTGGTAGAATATGTTTAGTTGGCAGTTTGACTTTTGTATCCCACAAGGGTTGCTGTAGCTAGCCATAGATAACATACATAACCTTCACAAACCTTGCTGTAGTTCCACTGCTGCCCGTCAGTGGAGACCTGTGAGTATTTACTGAGTTTTGTTTATTATGCTAAGCATCATAAAGCTGGAGTCAAATGGTTATTTATGGCATAGTACTTTCTTGTATTGTTTGTTTGTGGTGTATGAAACTCCTATTGAATTATTTTTTAGACACACATCTTTATGTTTGTATTTGCAGTGTCACAAGGTGGACTTTCTGACTCTGTAACTTTATTGGGAGAGAGATTGCTGTTGGCTATCCACCAAGTTATGCATCTTAAGACGTCATGTAATGAGGGCAGAATGTGTACAAAGAACTTGCAAAGGAAACATGCTTATACAGGGAAAAACTCACTAAGGAAGCCAAGATCTTTGTTTGCAGGTGATTTCACCACCTAGAGTACAACAGGTACCCAGACACCCTACTTTTCACCATTAGAGGCTTCACACAGATTTTGATTTTGTTTTTAAGTCTTTAAAAGCCTTTAACCAACCACAAATTAGGCACTTTCTTTTTGTTTGGTCTGGAAATAAGAGGTAACAATCTTGGAATATTTACTTTAGCTTCACCCTTTCAACATGGCAGTGTGACCCTTGAAAGCACTGGCAACCATTCTCAGAAATACCCCAGACAGGTCTTAATTGAGTACCTCATATTGTTGCCATAGCTGTGGCAGCTGAAGCTATTTTAGTAGCGTTATACAAGCATGGGTTGACAGGTTCTGCTGTGCTCATGCTTGAGGCGGGATGACTCATGATCCAACAAACAGAACAATACCTTGAGAGATTTAAGTCATGTTCATTGTTAATTTTTTGTTGCACAAGTTAACAAAGTTGATTTTTTTTTTGTTTTCTTTTTAATGTTAATAGCTCTATACAATTATTTAGGGACTTATTTCTATGTTCCTGCAACATGCCGTCAGGTCAGCTAAACTAAAAACAGTGGGTCTTTTGTCCAGAAAAAATATTCCCCATCATTTCTTGAATGGCTGATAACTTATAGCTGAAATCATGAATTTGCAGTATTATGTTTGCTTTGTTATGGCTAATCCCTCCCTCTCATGATTCATGGGCAAATCTGGAATAAACTAAAAGCTCTGTAGTGGAGGAAGGCAGAGCCAAAAAGATTTACGTAGCAGCTGATGGCGACACAGCAGACAGCAAACACAAAGGCAACTGAAGAGCCTGAATACCTGCTCAAATATTACCTGGGCAATGGAGAGAAAGAAATGAGATCTAGTGAAGGCAAAGAGAGAGCAAGTAGGAGGAATGATGTAAGGAGAGAAAGAGAACATATGGGAACAAAAGAAGAGTGAACAAAAGACGAGTGCAGAGGCAGGGTGGTAGCAGTGTTTTATAAGAAAAGGGGGAGATGAGGGAAAAAAGAAGTGTGTGTGTGTGTGTGTGTGTGTGTGTGTGTGTGCGCGCGCTTTCACTTCCACTGTGAGAGCTCAAGACAAATTGACCATATGGATAAGAGCAGACGGTGGCCAGGTTGTGCTAAGAACCAGTTCGTCCTACCACATTGTGTTGTTTGGCACGAAGCCTAATGTTTAGCACACTGGGAACTGGCAAACTAATGGAAACACACGCAAACTGCCACAGACTTTGTGAGGCTGGCATTTTCTGGTACATTTTCGGTCTACCCTTGAGCTGATAAACAAAGGGTTGCATGCAAATGGTTTATTGTAATTTAATTAAAAGTAAAATGTGTGTCATGGATTATATTTTCAAACCAACATTGTGGTCTACTACCCCTTAGCAATTCCTTGTTAGGCATCACATGGGCTCAAATCAATGGGGAAACCAAAAATATAACTAAATACTTAAAAAAAAAAATACAACTACAAACCATAGTAGCAGGTCACTGGCATCCTTCAGCAAGTTTGTCCATTCAAAAATCAACACTCAGTGTAATCCGCTGTCATTTGTTTGGTTTGGTCCCTGGATCTTGAAACACTGGTGGGTTGTGGGATAATGTCTTTGCACCAATCCCACCGCTAGAGGTCTTGTGGTCTCAAGCGTGTGTTCACGCACCACTGAGTAAGTGTGGAATACTGTCCCATTTCTAAAAATGTCTAAGTGCAGGAGCATTTAATCCACAGTTAATGAACCCTTATCCTAATACCACTACAGAATGGTATCAAGGGCTGAGAGTATCCCACAATTCATCAGGAGATGTATGCCCAAAGGAAGCAGCGGCAATTAAGATGACACACAAGATATAAATAAGTTATATTAGGTTACTGTATGTTCTCTATTTGCCAAGTGAGGTCTAATTATTTTCTTATTTATTTACGTCGTCATTAATGTGTTTATGTATGATTTTGGCCAGCTGTGCTAATGTTTGAAACACTAAGTGGGCTTTTAATTCACATATTTATTCAGAAAATGTATCTTCTTTTTTCCATTCTTGGGTCATAAAACACCAGTAACTGCAGTAGCTGCTGCAGCTTGCTTCCTCTTGCCAAGTGTGTCCCAAAGTGTGCTGACAAAACCTCTGAGCACTTGTAGTCTTCACACCTACTTGCACACTTTGGACAGTTCCTGGAAATACAGCACACAAGTGGCCACTTGACTAAGTACAAAAACCTGAAGTGTAGCTTTTGGGGCAAAGCTAATGACAGCTGGCAAGTTCAATGGTCCAGTTTGAAATGTAGTTCCTGTATGGAAGGTAGATGGGGTGAAAACTATCTCGCAAAATACTTTTCCAACATTTCTATTTATTACCTTTAACCAAGGCTTTCTAAGTTAACACACTTGACCTTAACACATTATTTATAAAATTACAGAAATTAACGCCATGTTCCACTGTGAACCATTTTTGACTCCACTTGATGGCACACATAATGCAACACATTCTGCCAGCATTGAGCTACTGAATGCCAATAAAAGACAAAATGAAAAAAAGACATCCTGCTGGATAGCAAGTTTTATTTCATTAAACTTCCTGATGGGTCTCAGTTGTATGCACATACTGCAATACTGAAATGCTATTCTGCTGAAGTGCAAGTTTAAAATCACTTCTGAATGCCAAACATCTTTTGCTAGTACCTCCAATGATCCTTGTTCAATCAGGAGATATTTATTATAGGAATGAAAGAGAAATTTGAAATAAGATTACATTTTTTGTCAGTGAGAGAAAGGTGAAGTAGATTAAATTTTATTTTGAACAGGAGCACTAGTCTTTGGTGCTTAGACTGCAGCAGCAAGTAGGTTGCCATGGGAGGCGATCCCATGGAATAGCTTCCATATGTGAATGAGCTTCCCACCAGAGCCACACTGGTGGCGGTGATGGGGAGTGGAGAGCTCGATGATGGGATGTCTTCTGATCAGAGGATGTGATTGGAGAGGGGTCTGGCATCCACAGATGAGGTGGTGACGGGGTGGAGCGGGGTTATGAAACAGCACAGCGCTGAGATGACAGCTAAATGACAGCAGAGAAAGACAATACTTTTAAAGTTCAACACCTTACAAGTGATTGACAAGTGATTCTAAAGACAACGAACTGAAAATCATCATACAAATTGTGCCAGGGAATCATATATTACCATATAAACCCACTGACTGAACAGTTGTTTCCAAAATACTATACAGCAGTGAAAAAGTAGGTAATTTGATACATTTTAAATATATGATTAATCTGTGACTACCTTGTGATTAGCAGTTTCTCATTAATATGCCATGAACATGAAATACGTATAGCTCCTTATACCATATGATCAAGTTAACAAAAGACGTGCAAATATAAAGAACATTAACTGGTGAAGGTGCTTGCAGACGCAATGACAAGTGCTGCTTTAACACACATATTTATACCATGTTCAGAGGTTATTAATGGCTGTGCTGTAGCATTTTGCAGGATGGTTTTTGCACCATTGGCCTCTTGTGTTCCTGCTGCACTTCAAGGCATTCGTGACTAAACTACATAGATAAACAGCACTAGGTTTTGGGGCAGTTGGCTTATTGGTGATTTTAGCTGGTTTTTGATGGGAACACAGACACCGAAATGTGATGCAGTTAGGACTGGCTGCGGTGCTCTGGTGAACAGCATAATTATAAGAATAATCATAAGCTACCGGAACTATATTAATTGTTCAGTTTGTCTTGAAAAAAAAAAGGCACTTATTGAAGCTAGCATACTTTACTTTTAACTCATCTTATACATGTGACATTGAGAGCAATACAAAGCAATACAAGAGCTGCCATCCCCATTTGATGTGCTAAACAGTTTTTTTTTTTTTTTAAAAAGAATTGCATACATCAACAGCTACCATCATCAGATCATATTACAACACTATTTCTGAGCACCTGTCAGCTCAGTATTTACTGGTAACAAACAAAACATGTTTTCTGCTTGCTTCCTTTAATCATTTAATCATTTTTATTTCCATTGAGTGACAGTGGTGGCAAAGATGACCCTTACATTTTCAGTCTCATTCCTTTCTTCTTTCTGTTTTTCATTTTAGATTTCTTAATGTCCTTTGCAACGTAGCACTCGAGGTCTCTTGCTCTGAACTCGCTCTCATGTTCATCTTTCACTTCGTCTTTCCTATTAAAATTTCTCACTTTGTTAAGGAGATGACAGATTGGATCTCCACCCCATACTAGTGCAGTGAAATTGGATTGCAGCTGGTCCACGTGTGTGCGTGAGCACATGTAAGCGTTCTGTATATGCGAGTTGGTGAAATGGCATCACACCAGGACACTGTCGATGCCTCACTGCGATAATAAGTGCCACCAGATCTGTGTATAAACACGTACTGATTCAATTATTTCAGCCCAGCTGGAAAAAAACACAAACAATTTACTCTTCTGTGGCAAGATGCCTCTGAGGCAATACAGTAGAAAATCTAATAACCGGCATTTAGATGCTGCAACTCCTGCACTCTCTATTAATTTAGCAAGAGTCATTTTGAATTCTAATATTGAAGCTCAGTTCCTGTTCAACTATTTGAGAGAGGTTATGAGCTGGGGGAAATACCCAGATCCGTTGGAGTCCCCAACGATGTCTGATCTCATTTGGTTGAAATGTCCCTGTTGCAGTAGGGAAAAGGGGCATCTCTGTTTCTGCATTTGTCCCTAGGCTGAATTATTTTTACTTTGTGATAGGCAATTTCGTTCCTCTGACGGGGTATGTTAAAGTGGCTCAGAGACACAGAGAGAAGGAGCACTGAGAGATCATCGAGAGAATGGAGAGACGGGAAGCAGAATGAGACAAATGATGAAAAACAGTGGAAGTAAATAGAAACTGATAAAAAAAAGAGTACACAGGAGGGAGAAACAGAAAAAGTGACAGTGAGAAAAGGGGATTATGCTCGTCACATATTTTCCAATGTAAGTATTTAACCTGTTCATTGTTAACAGCACAGCTGCACAAAAGAGGCAACAGGGAAAAGGAAACTGCTCCTAATTGCCTGTGTGTTTTCTCAAAAAGTACTTTTCAGTTCATCAAAAGCACGTCTGTGTGGTTGTATGTATGAAATTTATACATTAATTGTTATCGCACCTATGAGAGTTTAGAACTAAATTCAGAGAAACTCCACCTATCTGATTTGGGGACACCTATGCACATCACTGAGTAATTTTTTCCTCTGGCAGTACACCTTATGAATAATGCTGTTGTCTATATAGCAGTGCCACTGCAGCACAGCAACACCAAGCAGAGACAGAAAGACTGTATCTCAATAAATTAACACTGACAGGCTGGCTTTTCACGTCAAAGACACGCACGATATTCAGTCTTGCGCTTTCAGAACAATTATTCAGCCCCAGAAACAATCAAATTGAAACTTCTTTTTCAAATGAATTCATTTTAATTCAGAAATGGATGCCTTACACTGAAGTGATAGACCCCCTCTCTCTTTCTGGGCTGGAGGAGTGGATACAAATATTAATAAGCCCAAAACCTAGTTTTCAGTTTCGAGGGGAAATAGGGCACATCAACCTCCGTGCACACATACACTGTCTCACACACACACACACACACAGACACACACACACACGCACACACAGAAGGAGATAGGCTACACCACAGCTCTCAAAATAGCTAAGAGAAATTTAACAGAGAAAGTGAGGCATTCAGCCCCCTTGATTTGCCACTATGTTCTAATCGCTATCATATGGCACAAACACTCAACCTAGATACAGTACAGCCAGCCACGCGGAAAGGCAGGCAGGTCGGAAAGCAGATTCAGAGCACATCATGCAAACTTAAAATGACTCGGGGTTAAATTGTTTCTTACTTCCTCCCCTGCAAAATGTGTTCAGCAAGCCTCTCTAAAAACACAGCTAACACTGGAATAAACTTGAAATTTGGAGCCTAACACAGAACGCCAGCTGATTTTGTTTCAGTATGAGTCTGCAGATGAAGCCATTGAAGAAGCGTGTCTGCCTTAAAAAGTCTTAAAATGTCTTAAATGCAGTTTTATAAATATTAGGTCTTGAAAGTTAAAAAAGTCTTACATTTGAATTCATGAGGTCTTTCTGCATAAAGGCGTTATCTAATTTAATTTATTCATCTTTCTATTACTTTTTGCATTCTGGATGAAATTCAACATTTCTGACATTACAAAAGTCTCAACCTACTGCTGAACCCAGTACTGGGTTACTGACATGCTACACTTAACCTGTTGGGAGAAAGCCTGTTGCTGATTACTCACTTCATACTTCATCCCATTTGCAGCATTCACATTGCATATGAGATGCATTTGCACACAAGACCCATCATCATCATTTTAAAAAAGGTTTAATTTAACTCTCTGATATCAGTTGGCAGCCTGCCACATGTTGCTGTGTGCTTGTTGCACCACTGCTGAACTATTTGAATTGAACAGAAAAATGTTGCCTTTTCAGCCATGATAAGCAAGGTAATGCAGCATTATAGACACATTATTGTTACTGTGTAGTTACTGTCAGTATACTTATTTTCTTCCCTTGTACTATTTGTCCACATTGTCCACAGTGGACAATGCATTGCTCATGGAAGATGGATGCAGGATGAGACGCCTCTCTGATGGCTACTAGTGTATGAAAACAATTTATTTTGTATTTAAAGTGAATTTCCTACAGATCCTTCCTGATTTGTGTTTATGAACACTGTACTGTAGATATCCCTGCTCATAACTTGGCATCATTTTTGTATGCTTTTTACAAAGAGATAGCTAATAATACACATCTGCACGCATATGTAAATATATTTGTGTGCATATGCCACTTCCATCTGCCAGTGTATGCATAATTTGGTTCTGCATCTGTGACCTTAACCTGTATATTTCATTGCCTATGAGACAGTACATGCGTAGGTGCCAACCTCTGCCGATCGTTGCCCTTCATCTTTAATATATCCCTATATTTTTATTTGTTCAAATATACAAAATATACAAATTCAGTAAAAGCTTATTTTAAAATAGGATAGCTGGAAGCACTTATGATTATTACTGGAAATTATGTTATGGACAAACGGTAAATACATTGCTTGAAGCATCCTTGCATGTATGCTACATACACTTGTAAACACTGCATATCGAGATTCTTTCCTGGATGTATTTTACCTTCTAGATGTATATTCCTTCTATTTCTGTTGATAATGTGAACAGCTGGCAATGCACACTCATTAGGTCATGTCAGTGGTGATGCTAAAGATTTATTTACGCTATAAAATATATATATATACCTTTTTTCAAAGCAGCCATTTTGACATGAAATAGCAGGGTAAAACAGGTGGTTCTAATAATGACATTAATTACGTTTCTGTTCCATTTCAGTGTAGGAGAGCCTTTCCAGGGAGGCAGCATGTAGGGCCCTGGTTCTGTTTGTCTGGCTCTGCTAAATGAAACAGAAACTTAATTAACATCACTAGCAACATCTGTGTTTACCCTGCTATTTCATGTCCAAATGGCTGCTGTGAAAAAAGCTCTGTTGGCTTCATTATTCTGTATTTGCTTCATTCTACCCTGGTATACCCTATTGTCAGCTTCTGCGGCAATCCGATTTCTCCACCGGGATCATTAAAGTTTCCACCAATATGCACCGATATGATGCAACAATACATCACATTGCCCAAGCACATTTATCCAAGCCCCAGACTTACAAATGGCTTGTCCAATTTGCTGAAATAATGTCAAATCTCAGCAACATCACTGACATTTATTGTATATACTGTGGTGTCTTTGACATCTTCAGCCAACAAGATTCAGCTGAAGCTTGACAAATTTTAAAAATAGCTGACACAGACACTCAACCTAGATATGCCAGCCTTGCAAGTAGGCAGGTGATGCCTTGTACAGATTTAGGGCACACCATGCAAATTTAGCATTACCACACATTAAATTGTTTTGACTTTCCCACACCGAAATACAAACTTAAATCTTGGCACTTAACATGTGGTGAAATATTACTGAACCAGCAGTAAGGATATGTTGATTCAGTGTGAATCTGTTGCAATTACATGAAATTATATCATCGGTCTACATAAAATGCCTTGCTTTCTCTTGATGTCGCAGCTCATTTTGGGAGCACCATATTAAGTCCCAAGTAGTGAGCTTCCAGTTTAATTCATTTCAGAAGATGCATAATGGCTCTGGTGGGAGCAACTCAGACATCATTAAAAATCATGGACTGACTTCCACTCCAGTCTGCGTGGAGGGCCTGTTTCTAGTGGGTTCCCAAATGACAAGAGTAGATTTTAATGAACTCGGGTCCTGGGACAAGAGAACGGATTTCTTATTTGGCTCCCGGGCTGAAAAAATAGAGGAGCCTATTGCAGAAGTGGAACCTCATTTATTTAAACTATTTCGGCGTAATAACCTTTTGCTGTTATGTTTGATGACGCCACCTGGCCAGCTTTTATGATGCAACATTAAATTTGTATGCAAAGTCACAATCCCATCCCATCAGTGTCTCAATCATGCCTAAACAACAACAAGATAATCATAAGGTTTGTTCGTTCGTCTAAAAGGCTTCTCTCATGCTATAACTTTTTTTTTTTGCCTCTGTTATAAACCGAAACTAAACAAAATGTACAACTAAAACAAAGCACTACATCTGTTTTTCAGTTTCTTCTTTTGTTCTCATTACTCTCTATTCCTCTTATTCTTACGAACAAATCCCGCTCAAGTTTAAGAGTAGTTGAAAAAAAAAAAAAAAAACATGAATGAGGCACATTTTCATAGAGGACGGGTTGTGAGGATTTAAGCAGAATTTTCATGGGAGGACTTGAAGGTTACCCCTCTTCCGCTCTCCACCCCCTCAGTCGTGTAGCCAGAAATAGTATGTGGGTCACTTCTTATTAAGAGGTGAGGCTGTACCTGACTCAGGTGAAACTGCTCATTATAAAGTTTCAGGTCCTTTTCAGTTTGGACACCAGAAACCTCTCATTGGGCTATAAAGCTCAGCAGAAATAGGCTTGTGGCATACAATGGGGTGACGAGCTAAGGAGCTTACAGTACAGTATGCAGTGCAGCGTTGTAAGAAAGATGACCTGATCTCTCTCTCTCCCTCTTTCTCTCTTTCTTTTCATTCCAAATCTTTTCCAGCTATCTTATTATAGCTAGAAAAGCAGTAATGCCACTAAAAGAAATGTAAAAAAAAAAAGATAATTTCTTTTTCTTGGTCACCTGCCTGAAAACACGAGAAAGAGACTGTAGCACCACGTTATGTCCCATTACATCAGATCTTCCAGTGGGATCCATAGACGCACAGCTAATCAACACACGTACGCATGTACATTTAATCATTTTCACCCACTCTCCTGCAGCAAATGCAGCCAGCAGATACGAATTGTCATTTCTACAGAACTCCCACTCTTCGTCGCTGCAGCGATGTGAAGTGTTTGGTAAATACGTTCACTCTGAGAGCCGTCTGTTGCGCTCTCTACCTGACAGCTAATAATATCCAGGTGTTATTTTCCAACATGCTGCCAGGAAGAACATCCAAGGGAAATTTTCTGCATAGGTAGAGTTTTTTTTTTCCTTTCCTTTTTTTGGCTTTGAAAAAAAAAAATCCCTCCGGTTCAGCAAAACCAAGAGCCAGAGCTGCAGGTGCAATCAGCGCTGTGCTAAAACCTTTTAATTAACACCATCTATCATCATTAGCCAGATAGTCAGCCAACACTCTCACCGTTAACTCTTAGAGAGCGAAGCGAGGAGAGAGGTAAATGATGCACCGCTCTTGTTCTTCTTCTTCTCTCCCCCCTCTTGTCGCCGTCAGCTAGCCAGCCCATGCTCAGTCACTGTAGAGAAGCTCTGAAAACACATCAGTCTAAATCAGCCCGAGTTAATCAGTCTAGAACTAATGGCCAGCATCCTGTGACTCGGTGCGCATGCTGGACTGAAACACTGAACTAAAACTAATGCATTTTGGTGCATGTGATAGCGGCCAAGTAATTGTTACTTTCTGCTGCATCCAGATGAGAACGACCTTTGATTTTGCTGCTGGAACTGGCACAGCTCTATGTGCTCAAAAAGATATCCACAACAACTTTTGGTCGTTTTGTTGCACTACAAAAAAAATAAAAGGTTATCACTGCTATTTCAAATCACAGTTATTTCATTTTTTTTTTCATTTGCAATGTTCTAGACCAATAAAAATATAATAGCTCTGTACACACAGCAGGCATTCATGGAGGATATAAAGGGAAAGGAGTTGGCATGCGGTGATTGTGAGCCATTGATTTCTGTATTTTTCTGTGAGGGATTTAGGACAGTTGGTGTGCGATGAAACTGGAAAGGTTGAGTCAGTGACATTGACAAAAAGCGGTATTGTTGTCATCACTTGAGTCTGTGAATGAGAAGGGGAGTCGGTATTTAAGACTGTGAGCAGCGCTGTGCTTTCCTCTTCTTTCCACAACTCTGCAACAGAGTTACTACAAGGTAGACTGACATGGTACTATGGCATTTTTTACCAAAGTTGTCAACAGCTGATCATTTCTACCAATACTTAAAGCTACATTAAGCAATATTATGTACATTTTTTGATGTAAAATAAGCCCTTGCAATGTGAGAATCATCATTGGTGGGTCTCTTTAGACAATATTATAATCAGCCTGTTGCTATTTTTCTGGTTTGCGCTCTCAAGATTTCTGCATCAGCCTGACGACAAGCTCCTGCTAGACTGAACTGACAAAAAAAGTGGAATAAGCCCAACATTTGATGGTTGAGTCTATCTCATTACCATCATTGCCTTGACTCGCTAATAAGTGGAGTTTGAGTTTAAATCGTTATCAATTTTGCATAGTGCATCTTTAATATCTTTAAATTTGTCCACTATCCTGGCAAAAAACAAATGAATGAATAAATAAATACATACATTCATACATGCATAAATTTAAATGCATAAAGTATTCCATGTTTCCCTCGAATCAAAAAAATTGTCAGGGTTGAAAAGTCTCTATAACAGCATTTAGATTACGATGTGACACTAAAACACCACAGAAACAATATTAAAGAAATTCAAATCCAATATAATAGTCTTTAACATGAAGAACTTATTTACAAAAAAGTGGACCTCAGCAGTTGAAAGAAAATAATAAAATGTGGGGGTGGGGAGGAATGTTTTTATTATTATTATTATTTTTTTTTTTCAGCTGTAGTTAGGAAGAAACATCTGCCACACCAGGATAACATTACTGACTGAGTGTTATAAAAATGCATGTAATAAAAGGCCAATATTACAATGACACATCAGCAAAACCAATAGGCTGGTTTAGCCCTAATCTTGACTACAACAGTCAGACTATATCAGTGTGCTCCAGTTTTAAACAGCAGCTGTCAGGACTGTGGACATCTTGAGATATTGTGTAGAAAATAGTATTAAGTATTAAAAAGGGAGAGATGATCAAGTTGTTTGACTGGATGAAGCAAGATGCCTTGTAGTTATTGCAATAAGTGGTCATGCACTAAACCATGGAGGTAGAGGGAAAGACAGAAAATAAAGATGATGATAGATGCTGCCAAAACATTTCAGAGGGACTGCCGATGCTCCGGGAGTGGGCGTTCAGAGGATATTAAGAAAGTGATGTCTGTCTTCTTCACCCTCAGAATTAGTGGGTTGCAATAAAACTCTTAATTAGTTGTTTACCAACCGCCATAAAACAAAGAAAAAAGACGAAAAACACAACAAGGGGCCATAACAAATTGTGTTCGCCTCTCACTTTAATGTAATGCACTTTATTTATTAATTCACAGTTTCATAGTGAGGACTGGGCGTGTTAGCTCTCTTGGCCTCACCATTTGGAGTTTGTACTGTTTCATGCTATTCTGAACTTTGGGAACATCTGCATTGCAAAACAATATCATTTAGGCCATGCAATTAAATGAACCAACTTCTAATTTGTGCCAGATGTAGCTTAAATGCACATGCTTCCAAAAACATAGTTCCAGATCCTTTGTCAAAGCTTTTCACAGGTTTTACACTTTTTTTTTTTTTTTTGTCAAAGCTGAAATACAGTGATGTATGGCATTATGTACAGCTTTTGTGATGCTTAGACAGCGCAGAGCCTTGCGTTTCATACCGTTGTATAAGTGGTGAGTGATACAAACTACAGTATACTTATGCTCCCTTCACCTGGCAACACTGTTCTGTGATGTTTCCATAGAGTTTTCTTCTATATATAGAAACACTTGCTGTCAGTATGCGTTATGAGCAGGACAGGGGGTCTTGCCATTTGTTAGTCAGTAAAATTAGGTTCAATAATAGTGCAATACTGTCTTTTGTGTCGCCTTCCTGCGGTGGGGAAGGTGATATAATTTAACTAATGAGCACTTTCTACAGAGAGCCGAGCTGACAGGTAGAGCTGAGGAAATGAAGCTTGTTCTGGCTGCTCTTGACTTTTTAATCTATTCATCCTATGGAGAGATTCACCTGCAGCCGCGAGTTCCTTGTTTGCTCAGTTTCACGGCGTTCTTAATTTTGTACCATTCGGTGTTTCATTTTCCCATGCATTTATCCTTTTTTTGTGGGGAAAAATAACACAGTATAGCCAAATTTAGCGTTACCACATATTTAAAATCTGTCTATATTCTGTCTATATTCTTGAAAGATCAGTATAGTCAGAGTCAGGGATAGCTCATGCAAATGGTGCAATGAATGTGCCTAGCCCAGAGACATTAATTGGTGCATCTTGAGAAATTGATCATCCTAATGGAGCGCTAGTTTGACCATATACTCCAAGGGCCAGTCCTTATGAGGAAAAGCTGTGTCAGCATACATGTTAAATGGCTACAAAGCTGAACTATCCTTCTAAGACTAATAAGCAATGCAGCGCATAAAAAAACTAATTACAGTCCAATATTATCCTTACCCTGGTAACATTTGAATGACCCCGTGTGCATTCACTGTGTATATTATTTAGGGAATTAGCCTATTGTATGTGGCCCACTGTAGTCACAGTGCTGTCAACAGCATAATTACAGTGTAGTGTTGTCATTAATGGCAAATGGTTGACCGCAAAAAGGCACTGTGAGGGCTGCCAACCGAAAGCTGAAATAGTATATGTACCTCTCTCCTTGTGGGCTTGTGGTTCTCTATGCATGTGTGTGTGTGTGTGTGTGTGTGTGTTCATGTGTGTGCACCCATGGGAGAACGGTGTTATTGCTCGTGTTTTGTTCTCAGAGAATACAGCCTTAATACGTTAATATTCAACACAAGCAAATTTATGCAGATGGAGTAGAGCTGTACTTTTCTGCTGATATTTGCATAATCTTCACACATCTCGAGGTTGCGGTATGGAAGGAACGAACTGATGAAATGATTATCAGCCACTCGAAACGGGAGAGTTTTCACACTGGCTGTGTCTCTGTCGCTGTGTACCGTTGTCCACTTGAATCGAAATGAGGTCTCTTTTTGTGCCGCTGCCCGACATTTCCCTAGACGACCAGCAGACCAGTGTCCAATCTACTAATTTTAATGTCGCTCAGCCCTAAAGCCTCAGACATGCTCTGAGCAGGGAACTGTCTGGCTACAGTGGCTTCTTAAAGCCCTCTATCTGCTTTCTCACTAGCTTTATATCTTAGCCTTACTTCATCTAACCCTGCATAAGAACCTGAGGGCACTTCGACTCCCAGATTGCCTTTCATGAAAAATGTGTTGTTGGTCAGTGTTGTCCATGTCTGATATAAGGATGTGATGCGTTTTGATTTATTGGGAATTATACATTTTCAGTATATTTAATATAGTACTTAACTGGCCAGTATTACACTGAGTGTCCTGCGGGATGCCCTTAACCTGAATTGGGTCTGCTGCAACATTTTTATTGAATTCCACACAAGTAGCCCATGTATTCACTAGTAAAAATATTTCATAAGAATTTCTAATAAAAAAGATGTAATATATCCTGGGGTTCAGTGGGCTTAGTTTAATACATTTTAGGGTCTCATATTCCACATGCAGTTTTAGAGGACTTTCCACTGTGCTGATAATATCTGGTGGAAGCACTCAATACTTTTTTACTTTTTAAGATATTAATAACTGGTACAAAATATCAGCTATCAGCAGCATCAATTAGAAAACACTGTTCGTTAGAATTTCATAAATATCAGTCAAACTTCACAGTCGACCAACTATAGTAACATAGTATTTTATTTCATTAAGCAAAAGAGACCATCATTGAAAAGATGAGCATCCTCTATTAGCTCAATCAGATTTGGAGGGAAATCTGATGGCTCTCTTTACAGGAAGGTGGCGCTGTTCTTGGAGCACAAACAGAACGTAAGTTTTCAGAGTTTCTGGCAAATGCAGACGGGGCGGAAGGAGTGAAAGACCGATGGAAAAAAATCACTTCCAACATGTTTGTGCTGTGCAGGGAAGTGGAGGGGTGAGAGCAGTCAGCAAGGTTTAAATTGAGAAACATTGGCATTAATGTGAGATAGAGGCTACCGACTGTCTCCACAATGGTGTCAATTTGTTACGTAAGGGATAATTCACGACGAGACAGTAGTAAAAGCAAAGAAAATACAGTAGAACTTTATTTTTTACATGCGACTCCCAGTGTCCAAAACCTTAATTACTTTGCTCCACTGCAGACCTAAAGGTGACTGTACCACAGTCCAGGTGAGCTCCTGCCTGCTGTAGGCTACTGGACAAACGCAAACATGACAAACATGACATACAGCACCCCCTCCATCCTTGAAATAAATACATGTTATTGTAACTTCTTTGCTCTCACCATTGACGTTTGTATGGAAACACTATTTTTTCCTCATGCGCCTACAAGCAAATGCGAATAAAACAAACATAAGTGATTATTTTCAGTCATTTTATCGATGTCTTGTGTATGATAAAGCCATGTAATAAGCAGGATAATCCACTTCAAGGCAGTCTTCTATCAAAAGATAATGGCCTTTGCGGAGGAAGCATGAAGACTCTTCGCCTCCGCAGAAGTCATTATTTTTCAAAAGTAGAAGACCACATTGTGGATTATCCTTTTCTTGTACCAAGGTATCACAGCTTATTTGATATATGATATGTATATGAGTTTTCTTCTGACAGGTTCGCTGTAAAACACTTGTTTCTGTGTCTTTTTGTGTGCATTCATTTATCTTTGTAGGCTATCTGCCCTAACAAGCAGTTAAAGTGTGTGTGTTCATGATCTTTATGTATTCATCATTTCAGGGAGTTCAGCCATTGGAAGGTGAACAGCCTTGCCACTGAAAAGAGAGATTTCCTCAAAGCGCCGTTGCCCTTAGCACCAGAGTTCCTGCGCAACCTGCGGTTACTGGGGCGACGGCCAACCCTGCAGCAAATCAACGAGAACCTCATCAAGAAGTACGGGACCCACTTCCTAGTGTCTGCTACCCTGGGAGGTAAGGAAGGGCTTCGGATGACATATTCTGCTTTATTCTGGGGTATAAAGTGTCGGAGCAAACCAAAAATAGGGGAGCCACTCATTTTAGGTCTCAGCAGTTTTTTGGTTCCCAGTAAAATGCACTGAGTTTGCTGGAAGCACAACTTAATATCGACTTGGTACAATGAAATGTAGAATCTATTACCTAGCTTTTGCAGCATTTTCAGTTTCTGCTATTGAGCTGAAATTGGTCCTCTGTATATCTGGCCAAAAGTATATAATATTGAAAAAACAAAACAAAAAACTGGAAGCATCAATTAAGAAGTGTATGTATGAGTGGATTATGAGATTATTAGATTTCTGGGGGGTTTTTTTTGGACAATGACAATGACACCTCAACTGGCACCTGTAGCTTTGAGTTGTGTGTTTTATTTAGGATTTTATACCAGAATCCTTACACAGCTGCAAGAAGCACAAGAGGGATTAAGTTGACCTGTTTTCTCAGACAGTCTCTCTTTATTGTTGGGCGGTGTGGCTCAGGAGTCCGATAATCTGAAGGTTCCCGGTTCGATCCCCGGCTCCTCCAGGGAGCGCGCTGAAGTGTCCTTGAGCAAGACCATGTACCCCTCACCGCTCCTGACGACAGCTCGGCACCTTACATATTAGCCTCCGCCCTCAGTGTGTGAATGGGCGAATGCGAGGGAAACATTTTAAAGCACTCTGAGAGGTCGGCAGACGAGAAAAGTGCTATAGAAATACAGCCTGTTTATTGAATTTCTTTTTACACTCAATCTCAGAGGAGAAAAGTAACTCGCAAAACAGAATCGCCAGCAGTATCGATCTTGTTCGCCTCACAAAACAAGACTGAAGACTAGAGTTACATTCTGAGCACTGACCTCAAGATATTGATACACTGCCGTCTGTGGTCGTCACACAGTCCCGCAGATGTGTGATTAATTTTTAAAGTTGTCCCTTTTGAAAGCTTGATGGTGAATAAATGTCTTTTAAGCTGCTCATGACAGTCAAGACCTGTATTATTCACTGAAGGTACAAAATATAACAGACTCTGACTGATGAGCTGTATCCAGGTAAAAGCTATTATCTCCTTTCAATTCCCTTTATTAAGGCTATAACAATCACAAAGGAGGAGATGAGAAGGTGTGGATCGTGCAACATTGGCTCCGGCTCAATATCAGGAATTATTGTAAAGGGATAAAAAGAAACGATGGGTACAGGAGATCGTATCACAGGTTTGGCTCATGGATTGGATCGTTTTTTCAGAACAGCCCGAGAAAAAAAAAAGGAGACAAATATAACTGTGTTAGCCCTGGCTGCTATTGCCAAGCAAACAACAGCACGACTCCCTCACAATACTGTGGTTTTGTTTTGCACAGACTTCAACTCTTTCCACCGCAACTCCGCATTGACATTTAGGGAATTAAAAAAACCCAACAGCGGTGAAATGTTATCTCACTATGATGGTTGAATTTTTACGAAGCGATCTGGAACAAAAAGCATTGCAGCAAAACTACGACTGACTAAGAGTGAAGTTGTCCATCACCTTTGCCTGTTTACTTTCATGAAGTACTTCTGTAATTGGAAGTACTGTCAGGCATTGGCTATCTAGCATTTGGTTTCATCCACCCGACCACCCACGCACACACACACACACACACACACCTGCTGTTCCAGACATAAAAACTTCAGACTGCGTTCCTCTTGACAATCACTCTGATGTTTTAGTCCTGTGTTGAGTTTGGAGCCGCAGACGCCTCATTTTAATGCCACTTAACATTGGATGTATGAGCCGGAGCATCAGCGTGGGAAACAAAGGAGAGCTGAACGCGGAGGCAGAGAGATAGTTAGACTCTATACGTAATTAACAGTCTCAACTAAGTGGGTTGAGTCTGCATACTGATGAGAATGTCGCAGGGAACAATGAACGCATTCTAGCGCTCTGTTTCCCTCTCTCTCTCTCTCTCTCTCTCTTTTCGTGCTGTGATGTTTCCATTTTAGCATAAAGTCAATTTCGCTGCCAAACCATTGAACTATCCATCAGGTGGATTAATAGACAGCCTTCATGAAAGACAAAAAATTAAACTCAGCGAGCAGAAAAAAAGTCAAGGAACTTTCAAGAATTAGCACTGAGCATGTTATTATAGTTTTCTAGCTAACTTTTCATGTTTTTGTCCCAAGATGAAAACAAAGCAATGAACTTCGGTATTTAAGTCGAATCGCTCATACTGATAATATTTTGCAGAAGGCAGTTCAGAATTTCAGAGCCACTTTTGAACCACTGTGCAATGAGATTGAACCACTTATCAAGCCGATCCCACCGAGCCAACATCGATATTTGCTAGAATACATCTCCATCACTATTGCCCTTCTCAGCGCTTTCCCCTTCGAGCAAGTATGAAAACTTTTTTCTCTCTTTAATATCTGGGAAATTTGTCATCTGATTTTACTGTTTGCGTGTCGCTTTTCTAATTCCAGATATAATTCCATGCAGAAAACACTCGGATGGAAAACCAGCTAATGTTAGTGACCCTGTCTTTCTTGGGCTGGCTGGACTGCACTACTCTACATAATAGGGTGTCTGTGTTTGTGTGTGTGTGTGAGATGATATCATACTATGCCTAAAATATCCAGAAATCATCATCTACTTTGTTAAACCCTTGGTAAAGTGTAATTTCTGTCTGATTTAGGCTAAACAGGATCCTAGCCAGACACCGTGGGGGTTGTAATTTACCTCAATACAGCTCTTAAATCACTCTCTTCCTTCGGTACATTTTCATTTCCCTGCATGCTCGACTTAACATGATGTTGTGAACCGTCAGTCACTCTTCAGGCTCTTCCGCTTCTCCTCATCAATAATTGCAGGCAGCGACAAACACGTTATGAAAAGCCATCAAAGAACATGGAAAGAAAAAAACAATACACCCTGTTATCTTAGTCGCCTGGCTTTAGCTTGCGCATTTCTCTACTTTCCTGACGAGGGGAAGCCAAGCAAATGATACATTATCCACATCACAGATAACAAGGACAGACAAACCACAAAACCACAGTGAGATGCTGTAGACCTGCCAGAAACTACAAATGTTATGCAAAAACAGAATGTCACTTTAATTTCTCCCAAGGAGAACATTAGCCTGTTGCACTTGCACGGTGAAATGTTGATGATTGAAGTGAGCTGGGCGTCCTGCTTTCTCGCTCTGTGGCTGCATTACAGAGATGATTCAATACTTTATTAAAGACTGAAAGGGAGTGTGGTGGTCATCACCATGCAGGGTGTGCAGTGCAGCAGAAAATAGTTACCACGAGTTGGTGCTCTGAAGACTCTGACAGTCTCTGCAATTAGTTGACAGGAATTAATTCAATTATTGGCTACATGACACACTAACTGATTGACTGGCCAGCTGAGCTGCAGGTTGATTAATAGACTAATAATGTGTTCAGATGGAATCAGGAACCACCCTTATGAAAAATATGACACATGTGTTTTTGGCCCACGTGATCTACAGCCACATGCGATTCAATGATTTCATATGTGATTTTCCTATCGGTTTGTCCACATGTGATCTGAAACCACCATTTTCACATGTGATTATTTCATGATGTGAAGTAATCATGTTTTTAGTATTCCCTCACCTTCGTCTTGCAAAGCGCGTGCATTGTGTGAGTCATGTCACGCTCCCTCTTACTATGGGGCAGTTCTTTTAATGTGCTTGTGAAGGTTTGAAGAGCTGTTTGTAAAAGTGGAGATCTCCGAGTGTGTTGTGAGGCATAGCAAGCACTGTGTTATGAAACTGTTATCCTTTTTAGACTAAAAATAGGTGAAAAAATTAGTGTGCCCTGCTGTGATGAGCTTTTTTGATTTTCAAAAGACATTTTCTTCCTCAGACTATTTTCTCTACCATGCCTTTATTTGGTGTCAGTTATGGTGAGCTGCTCCTTGATTCCCCAACCCTGCATCTAGAGTAGCATACAGACTTCTAACAAAAAGGTATGAATGTCAAATGTAGTGAGGTAGAAAGTCAATTGCTGGGTCAAAAATGCTTGAGAAAAGAGTAAGAAAGTAAAAAGTCAATTACTAGGTAAAAAAAAAAAATGTACACAACATTAAAAAAAAATAAAATGCTTTTTTTTATCCATTGGCCTTACTTGTAAGTCATGACTTCCTACCCCTGCAGAGTAAAAAGGCTGATTGATTTGCTGATTGATTGATTGATTGACTGTTCCATTGACTGATGTGTCCACAGGAGAGGAGTCCCTGACCATTTTCCTGGACAAGCAGAAGCTGAGTAAGAAGTCTGAGGGCAACAGCAACAGCTCAGTGGTCTCACTGGAGCTGCTCCACCAGCTCGCAGCTTCTTACTTCACAGACCGAGAGAGCACCCTGAGGAGGCTGCACCACCTCCAGATAGCCACGTCTGCTATCAAGGTACATACACAACACAGAAAGCACCACATCCACATTCGCGAGCCAAAGGGAAACACACATTCACTAACACTGACTTACATTCATCTTCTCTACTTTAAAGCCACACTGTTTCCATTTGCATCCCTGTGCTGTATTTTTACTGTGGAGGTAGACTTCTGTTTACCATTCTGCAGCATATATACAAACAGCCACCCATCAGGGCAGACATGCAGACATTAACGGTCCCATAAAACCGTCCCATTGGGATGTATAACTGCATGTAGGATCCGTAACGAATAGCTCTGCTTTCTAGCTATGCACGCAAAACAATCTTTTTCAAAGATTATTTTCAAGGTGCTTTATTACTCAAAAACCTGCGTGGGGAGAGACAGGAGAGAGAGGGCGAGAGAGAACATGACATTTGATAAAAATGGCAATCTGGATTAATGCTCATGACTTTGCGAGTGCAGCTTGTGCACTGTAGCTCACTGCGGCACTAAGGCATAGCAAATGTCACTTTTCTTTGCTTTCAAGTGCCGGTGGGAAATGTGTATTGCTGGGCATACTGCACTATATGCAGTCTGCACCAGGTTGTAAGCCAGTATGTGCCTAAGTCATTGGGAAAAAATATCTGGAAATTGTTAGGCTTATTAAAAATGCCAGAAAAACCTCATGCATGTTTGATTCAGGTAGTGGTACCATGATAAGGCTCTGTGGGCGGTGCAGCGTGGTGCATTTTTATTTACCTGCACACTCTGTTTGAGAGGACATGGTGAACTGGCATTTACCCAAAATTCACCAGTTCTCTTCATCATCAGTTTCAAGCAGGCATACTTAGGAACAGAGAAAAATAAATCCTATTATTTGGGTTGCCTGGCTTTACCTTGTATAATTCCATGTTTTTCTGCTGAAAAGAAGCAAAGCAAAAGCAAGTAATACATTATCCGCTTCAGAAAAGATCTGTGGGCTTTCATGTGATGACAGCAGGTGTGTGGGTGGGTGGACCACGCTTTTTGCTTTTCACGCTTCTTAAATAGCAAATCTGATTGAAATGAGTAATTGGTAAGTGTCAACTTTGTCTGTACCTTGAATTGGGTGGCTCATTTCCAAGTGTTGTTATTGAAAATGTGGTATGCGGTGTGCTAGCAGTATGCAGAGGTGAAAGAGTCTCTCAACCATTTTGTTGCCAAGTTACACTCTAAAAGCCACATCGCAGCACTGATTGCATGAAAAATACATCTTCCACAAAACTGTTGTGTAAGAGAGACAGCAAACACAAAGACCTCCTGGGCTTATACCAAACTGATTCTGCCAAGAAAGAAAAGTCATAATTAAAATGAGCCTTAATGAAAGTGACATGTGTGCTGAACGTCAATCTTCTGTCCATATAAGGTATATGGATTCTGTCTGAAGACTCAACTCAAATTTACTTTATTTATCACCCAAGGGGGCAATTTGGAACAAAACAACAAGCAGCAGATGTCACATTCGTCAAGCACATTCAACATCGATAATTAGATAAATTAATGAAATGAATAAATACATACATAAAAAATCCAAAGCAAATCTAATACTTCTTGTAACCAGTTATTAAAAAGAAATCAAATCAGTGAGAATTATTATGTTGCATAAATGGGGTCTAAATATACTGACTCATTAACACTGAAGTGCTGAGAGAACCATCTTTTATTTATTTATTTTTTTTTAACTTTTACTGTTTGCCATTCTAATTTCTTCAGGGATAAAAACAAATTTTCTCTCATTTCTGCTGCAAGTGGGGCTTCTGACACACATTCCTGAAGTCGGTGGTTCAATTTAAAATGGGAAATCAGCTTTTCAGTCAGGACATTGGGCTGCCTTGTGAATGCTGCTGAAAAGTCCATGAAGAATAATCTGGCAAGTGAGCTTTTGTGTTCTAGGTGTTTGTGAACATTGTCTAGAAGAAATAATTAGGCATCTTCTACACTCCAGCCTGGTTTATATGCAGACTGGAGAGGATCAAGGAACAGTTCAATGAAGTCCACAATGTTGATGATTTTCTCTGGTTTTCATCACCAGAAGTCAAGGCCATTGGTCTCAGGTGATTTAAGACTTTGGTTCTGCTGATTTTTGAAATTGGGATGATCCTTGAGTTTTTTTTCCCAAAGATCAGGGATGATTCCTGTGTCCACTGAGAGCTGGAACAATCTCTGAAACACATTGCTGAGCTCCCCAGCACAGTGCTTAAGAGTTCTTCCACATATTCCATCAGGCCCTCAAGCTTTATTAACTTGCACTTTTTGGAAGTACTTAGTAATAGACAGGGTGGAAATTTGCAGCGAGCTTCAAGGTGATAGAAGTATCTCCCTAAGTCAGGCACTGAAATCCTTCCTATCAAAATGGGAGAAATGGTTATTCAGCTTGTTTGACAGGATTTCCTCTCTGATACCTTCTGTGTGAATGGGTTTGTGGTCTGTGTTGGTGTTGCCCTCTGACGTGGCTTTGATCCTCCTCCATACAGACCATATGCCACATATTTTGAAATTATCTGTCATCTTATTTTAATAGGCTACCTTAGCCTGTCTCACTACCCTTTTGATTTCTTTATTCACCTGTTTTCCCTCAACTGTCCCTCTTCAACTGTACCAGTTTTTCTTTTGTGAAGTTAGCTTTTGAGCCTGCTTGTTGACCAAGGTTTGTCAGTTGGAAAGACTGAGATGTTCTTGGAGGCAATTTCTGTTATCCACACAAATGTTATAAATAATGATATAACATCCACTTGTTCACTGATGTCTGAACCTGGCTTAGCAAGGGTGTTCCATTAAAAGTGCACTGAAAACACCCTCTAAGGGCCTCAATATTGTCCTGTGTCCATACCTTGACAGGTTTTCTTGTTTATCCTTCTCCTTGAATGGCTGGTCGATATGCAGATGCCAGCAAGATGGAGTTATGATCAGCAGTACCAAGGCCTGGCAGAGGAAAAGATCTTAAGGCATTCAAGAGAGAAGCAAAACATTTGCCCAATATTTGGCTGGTCTTAGTGGCACAGTCAATGTATTTGGTGGTAAGTTAGTAACACGACATCTAGTGAACAGTAGCTAAAGACTCCAAATATGAACTTGGGGGCATCAGCAGAGATTGTGTCCATCACGTGAATATCCTCACATATAGCGTCAGTTACATTGTTTACCTGTGCTCAAGGATGCATATACACTATGTCATAAATAAGTTAAGGGAATTCTCTTAGTGGATAGTAAGGATGGAGGAAGATAGTGAGCATTTCATTGTCAGCTTCACAATGCTGTTCTTGTATTACTATGCGTTTACACCACTTCTGATTAACATGTAGACAGACATCCCCTCCCCTCTCCTTGCCAGAGGTAGTCTTGTCCCTGTCCAGATGAATAGGTGTAACAAATCCCACTGCGTATGGGTCAGGGGCAGTAACCTGACTGTCAAACCATGTTTCTGCAAATGCATTAATAAATGCTTCCCCGTACTCTTGTTGGTAGCACGCATTAGCTTGTAACTCACCCAAGCTGCTCTGCACTGACTGTAAATTCCCAAGGATAACTAATGGTAGTGCTTTCTTTTTTAGGGGGGCTGTGAAAACAGGGATCTTTGGAGGGGGATATTTTTCAAGTGGGGGGGATGAATGAGGAGTAGACATTCTTCTACTCGCTGAGAAGAGAAAACCTCTGTGTGCTTAAAACATACAATTTTCATATTCATCATCAAGCTTTCAGTCAGTGGCCTTCATCACAGCGAGTACTAGAATATTTTGCATTTCAATTATAATAAAGTGATGTTCAATGAATTTAAATTCTGTTAACTTTGATCACTTTGTGGGGGGGGGGGAAATGGGTGGAAGAGAGTAGTCACACACTTGTAGCCTTGATGCAAAACCACCAGTGTTTCAAAAGTGGAACAATGGGTAACATTTACTTTGGATAGTGCGTTATCTGTTTCTCTGGTTTCAATCTAGATGCATCTACCCCATAATGAGCAATAATAACAGATGTACAAATTATTGATCTGTGCTAAAATGTGTAGAGTCATAATTTTACACATCAATCTGGACTAATTTAATCATCAAGGGATTACCAAATGGATGATCCAAGCTTAAAAAGCTGTTTTCTTTTCAGCCATTTAAACCCTTGAGCTATGAGTTTTCTGAAATTACCCCGCCTGGGTAGCTCACCTGGTAGAGCGTGTACCACTTGTTGGGACCGGGTCCTGATCACAACATCCTGTGTTTGAATCCAACCTCAGGCCATTTGCTGCATGTCATCCCCGCTCTCTCTCCTGTGATTGTCAAATAAAGCAGAAACACCTTACACATCACACTTACACTGAGTGAAAATATTCAAGCTAAACATGCCATTATTTTATGGCTGCAGCGTTACATCAAAT
The DNA here is from genome assembly GCA_900302555.1 of Myripristis jacobus. NCBI lineage: Eukaryota > Metazoa > Chordata > Actinopteri > Holocentriformes > Holocentridae > Myripristis > Myripristis jacobus. The sequence continues at coordinate 8,900 of OMLB01026726.1, read as the reverse complement.
AGAAAATATCTAGCTGTCTTGAAGAGGTTAAAGGAACAAGGAATGTACAGGCGTACAATCTCATGTTTGCTATATAATAAACAAAAGTACCATGACCATAGTCAATTAAAAGTTTTAGTTTAGTTTAGTTTAGTTTAGTTTAGTTTAGTTTAGTTTAGTTTAGTTTAGTTTAATAATATCGTATTAAGAAAAAAAAACTTTTGGCCCCAACTCAGCAAAAGCAGCAATTTTCAGTGGGTGCCTGTCATGCAGTACAGGAAAAGGACATAAAAAGAGAAGGGAAATGCTCCCAAAATGCATGATGGGAGAGTTCTACAATGGCCATTGCACTTCTCCTGGAGTCAGCTGCAAAGTATGAGTAACATCAGCTGTCAGTACCAAGGACACAGGAATGACTCTCCCAAACTCTTTATAGGAGTAGAAAGTCCACCTGTCCACCCACCTCATGCATTTTTAGCAGTTTTGTGATAGGCAAAGCTTTGGGAAGAGTAAGAGGAAAATGGGTAGAGCCAGATGCAACAGCACAGCATAAGGTAGGAAACCAATGATGTCCCAAAAGGTGTGGTGCACCAACTAAGAAACTGAAGTATCATCTGCTTAGCCAGTGCTCAAAAGGTTCACTCTAAAATTGAAAAGTCAGCCTAAATTACAGTTCATATGTCGCTGCTGTCGGGTGAAAGTATTTTGCTTCCACAAAGTTAACTTTTCTGGAGGGAAGAAAAACACGCTTATTGTGGCTTTGGCAAGCATCCATTTGTGAAATTTCTGCAGTGGGTTTTGAATGGCTTTCCCTGCGGGCCTACGTCCAGGAAACCACTTGTAACACAAAAGCACATCGTAAAAACAGTTTTACACAAAAAGGGAAAAAACAAGATTTCTGTGATCTTAAAGAGCTCAATCAGCTTTTTAATAGCCTGAAACAGTTCTGTCCAAAAGCTAGAAATCACAGAACCATGACAGATATTGTGAACTCCTAAAATGTTTATTGACCTTTTATCTCCAAATAAACATAATTTAACTGAGCTATATGCGGTTATGAATCAGAAAATGTGCCCATACTGCTATAAAATCCTTCTGGTTCCTGTCACTGACTCTCACCATGTTATTCTCCCGTTCACTGTCAGTGGAACAACTCCAAGACACGTCTGCTCACAAAACTAAAACATTCTCACAACTTATAGAGTGCCAGTATGTCATGTCATCTGTCATGTGATCTGCCACAAATAATTTTTTTTCTGGAAGTCTTAATCACTCAAGAATTTAATCTTATTCTTTTGTTGCACATATTTAAAGTTGATGTTGATACAAGGTTCTGTTGACACCAGTCTGAACTGTTCATGATGACAGCAATAGAGAGACAACCAGTTAAAGGATCATCACCGTTCGTAAACCACAGAACTGACAATTGGCTGTGTAAAGTAAATCTTTCCCTTAGGGACTATTTCCCAGCAGAGGGACCGTTTCACTCCTCCCAATTTGAAGTCATCAAAACACAACAGTGCTGCTACTTTTAGGAGAACTAATGAGGACAACTTTATTATTGCTTTATTATGGAATACTGGTGTTAAGAAAGTTTCTGAAAGTTCATTTCTATACCATAGTGGCATGAATGTAATCTAATGGCTGGATAAAAGTTAGTCATCAAAGAAAGGTATTCCGCACACTGCTTTTTTTTTGCACAAAATAGTTTATTTATTTACCGCCGTTTCAGAGTTAGTGGACCTTCATCAGAGTGTTAAAAGTCTCCTGTACCAAAACTCCATCCACTATATACCCAGGGTACACGTTGTCCCATGCATACAACTGTGTATAATGATTGGTGCATTTGAAGCCTTTTAGAGACATTTGAAAACACCCTTAGGCTTTGTCCCACCCACACACACAACTACATTCACAGTCCATGCACACAAACACATATGGACTTCCACCTCCTGGAGAGCTTCTCTTTACATGTTCCTGCTAAATGAGCATCTCTTACATGCAGGCCACCTGCTACCCTTTGATACGCTGGCTCAACTCATCACCCATAAAGAAATGGCATTCAATGGGATGCACTTGACCTGTGTTCATGTATGCCTCTGGGCTACAGCACAGAGTAGAAGGTGGGTGTGAAATACATTATCTTTATCTCTGGCATTAAAGGCAGAGGTCTGCCTCATACTGAAAGTGAGGGATTTTTTTACAGGCTACAGATCTATGGAACCAAAAAAAAAAAAAAAAAAAAAAAAATCTCCAACATCTTTGTGAAGTCTGCTTTTCCGAAGTAGAGAGGAACTGGCTTTTTGATGCTGACAAAGGCGATGTATTTTTTACCACAACACTATACTCGTCAAGACTCAAAGTAAGCTAGGGGAACTGGAAGTGAGTCACTTCACTTGTCTATATTTGGGTGCTCTGACGCATCATCATGGTATAGTAAAACTCACTTTGTAAAAATCAAGACAGTTCTTTACTGAACGGTATGTACAGTAACTAAGTTGTATTACTGTGAAAAGTAACTCACTATAAATCGGCACGTCTTAGCTGCTGTTTTAAAAAACTTTCTTTACAGATTTAGGTGTGTAAACATTACAGCACATCCCCTACCTCCACTCTTTGAGTTCTAGCTGGATCTCATGATGCTTTGCTTTGAGTGTTTATAGTTTTAATTCATTTAAAACAACATCAGTGGCAGTGTCTTTAACTTTTTCATCCATTTCCAAGTGAGTGTTTGATTCATGGATCTGGAACCAGGCTATGATAACACTCTTTTGTTGTTTCATCCACGCTACACCACAGCAGTGTTTTCTGAGCCTGTTTGTCAAAAAACCTGCTGTCCAGACTGAAAGGTCCTGAAACACTTCCTCTGTCAAGCATGTGCAGGGTATGTGCATGGTGTGCGCACGCTCAGTAGTAGACCATTCACTATAGATTAAAAGACAATCCTATGTCAACATTGTTAAAAAGTTCAGTTTTGCTCATTTGCTCCACTCTGCAATGCTCTGCAGGTGTTTTCAGATTTACACACTTTGGAGAACTTTTTCAGAAAGCCCTAATTTTGTCTTGAAAAATGCCAGCTTAGCCTGGACTAAAGATCAAAACAAAACAAATAAAAAGATGTGTGTTCAAATTTGTCAATCATCATTGTAGACATAGGCCTAGAAGGTGTGAGGCATATGCTCACAGGACATTGCCATGAAGTGGTAAAAAGTATGGATTGTCCCAGTTTGGGCCACTAATGAGAGCAACTTGTGTGGCATATAGCTTTCCCAATACTATAACATGCACGCGTTATGGTTTGCTATTGCTGTGGTGTGCTGAGTGGCACTGTTTCTTATTAATAATGCTGCACATCTAGTTCTATCTCTAGCAGGAGTGGAAACCCTGCCAGCCTCTTTTTTTAGATTTCCATGCTCATTTATCCAGAGGTGAGTCTCCTGGTGAAACTTGATATCTGAGCCCAGTGATTTTAAATGTGTGAAGACCCTGCTACCTTTGATAGGATGTTGTATCTCCTTAATGTTCCAACTGATGAAACGAATTGAGCCTGATGTAAGGGTGTTAGGCATAGTCATAATGTGCTAAAGAGACATGGGTATGCAGCCAGTTAGTTGGATAGTTGTAAGATCAAAGTCCCTAATATAAAAACAAATATCAAAGCATCCATGCAGACATGAAACTTCTTACATGGAGACACAAAATACAAATTAAAAGGCCTGGGATCCCTTTGTGGACTTCCCTGTAGCTAAAAGGGCCTACTACCAGCTCATGACTTAAAACAGTATCCCCGCATAATAGCTCAGTTGACTCTGTGTCAGAATGTGCCAGTAAGTAGCACTTTTAACAAAATGTTGTGCAGAGATTAGCAGCTCAAGTATACTCCACACCTGGTTGGCCAAGCCGCTCTTTTTAACATATGCCTCAGCAGAATGCTTGTTTTATGTTGCCTGTGGCTGGATGCGCAGTAGCCACTAACTTTCTGTTTGTGTCCTTTGAAATTCACACCTCTCGCTTCTTACGGCAACTGCATGGCTGAAAACTACGCTACTTTGGTGACTCTGTTGGAAAATTCAGCTCCACATGTTCCAGTGAGAACCACTCAACCAACCAGATCAGCCTGAGGTTCTGGTGTCTTTTTGTTCAGCTAATCCTGGATGGAGATGAAGTAAATGTCATTTTGCAGATTACAGTACAAGGATTTCAGCGCAGGAAATGTATTGCTTTTCATGGTTTTGGAACAAGAATTTTTGGAAACTTGTGTATACAGTGACAAAACACTTCATGTGCTCATTTAGAGGATCTGATGACATGAAGGAAAGCTCCCTCCAAGCTGCTTGGCGTGACAGCATTCCTGCATCAGCCAGTACACAGGCGTGTTTGATGGAAGCATGCAAGCAAGTTAGCAAGGAGGAGCAGGGAACTTTTTACATGCAGCTCCTCTGTTAACGTATTTCAAAGGTAACATACTGCTTAAAACACACTGATTGGCAGTTTGCATTACATATCTGGTGTGATTTTTGTTGTTTGATGTTATAATTTTGGTATTATGCGGCCAACTAAAAGTGAAAACATTTACATCAGAGACACATCAGAGACCACAGAGCGGTGGCACTTCATAGAGTGAAAACAATCAACAATTGAAAATACAATATCATGTCAATGCAAACGATTAAAGGTGCATGTTGGGACCTATGAAGAGACTATCAACTATCAAATTCTATGCCAAGTATAGTGCATAGTGTCCGGTGGACGGCTGCATTTTAGAAACCACTCACACTTTCTTGTTTTATAATTACACCAATTGTGTTGTTCAGGTAATTTTTGGATAATTTTCTGGTAATTTGTGCTAATTTTCCAATCACAGTACTTTGTCATGTTTTGCTCCTTACCCCTCTCATTCTTTCACCACTTTTCATCAGAGAATCTTCTCTTCTTAGGCGTTTCTACCTTATTTGTATTATTTGCCATTTTTGTAGCTTCAACAGGCCTGTTCATGCCAGCTCTAGACTAAAAAAAACTATTTGCCACTGGTGTAGCACCCACCAGGATTTGCTATCCTGGCCCTCTGCATTTTGCATAGTGTGCAAGCAAGGCCTTATTCATGGACTCACTGTTTTGCAGCAATGTTAAACAAAACATACAGAAAGAGCCTACCTCTTTCTGAGGTCCACTGTAGCACTGCAGCTATGAGCACCAGGTTTAATGAGTTTAACCATAAAAAAATGGAATTATGCCTTAAAACAGCTAAACGTTTTTTAAGGAGTTAATGTGTTTTAGGCTGGATTTGTCCCCTGCTATTAGGTATGTTTGCTAATGATTCATTTGTTAATGTCAAGTAATAGTTACTGTATTCTCCACAAAAGTGATTATTTGCCTGATTACCAGAGATCCAGGGAGCTGAACTTTGATTTACATAAACCGGTAAAATATGAGCTATGCCTTTCTCACAGGTGGCACACTACCTGTTGACATTTTAAAAATACAATTTTGTTGGGTTTGCTGCATACCAAGGTCATAAAATATGCCAATTCAATTAAATCCAAGGATTTTGAAGAGCACCAACATTGTGCACTTTGATGTTTTCTCTGGATCAACTGTTTCTTCCTCAAAGAAAATTGAATACCTGATTACAGCTTGTGTTGAACACACAGCAAAGAGCAGTTCAGTAAGATATGCAGTGATTTTCTGTGTTTACACTTATATGGTCGAGGACCTTTAAAGCACTCTCCGGGACGAGCTACACTGAAATGAGGTATTTTCGCAGTTCAGATTATAGAGTTTCAGATTAGCTATTTTTGATCGCAACATGATGTCTGCAATATAGAATAAACACACAGGAATTTGAATATTGATTGGTGAATTGATGAAGAAGACTCAAGCAGAGCTGACTTCAGTGCACGGTCACCAAAACAAGGGAGAAGAAGATGAACTATTTTTATGTATGTATTTTTTCAGTCAAAGAGAATATTTCTGATCTCATTTGGCAGAGACACTGACCAAAAGCTGCCTGGTTCCATGCCCTTCTGTTAGACTGCTGCTCCTTTCCAAACCAAGATCTCTGCTAATCTTTAACTCCATCCAGGATTTCTCTCCTAATCCTCAACTCCATCCCAGAGATGTTGATATTGTTGAGATATTAAAGATCTGAGAGGTTTGAGATATATACTGTATCTTTTGTAGTACCTTGAAGGGCAACTTCCATTTCCTTTGATAACAGATGCAATCTTAATGGAAGGCTGTAGATGGAACAAGGCCTTTTTTAGGGACGACAAATTCACACAGTCTGCATCATTTGCCAAATAGCATAATTTGGCCGGGGAGCGGCTTTGCCGAAAGGCACATCCATCTTCTCATTGCTAATTGTCCTATCCCAAGCACTTATGGCATCGGAAATTAACTATTTCTTATTTCTCTCTTCATTCCTCCTTAATGCCTTCCTGCCTCTGTTTCTTTCCATTGTCCTCTCATTTTATTGATCACATTGTGTCTCTCTCTCTCTGCCTGGTCTTTACTGTTTCTATCTCCGGTGCTTTCACTCTTTCTGTTTGTCATCTTGACTGCTCTCTCTCTTCCCTGCGTTTCTTCCCTTCCTCAATTCATGTCACCTATTTTCTCTTATCTATAGCCCCACAGCAGAGTGTCTTACTCAACACATCAAATAGGATATTGTTTATGTGTCATATTTACTATGGCATGCATTTCTGCGACACTAATATCCAGCTCAGACTTTTGCGCAAGATCCAAAATTAATATTTCATTGACCTGGATGGCAGAAAATTTCAGGAACATTGCTTCAGAAATGTTCATTTTTCACAGAGAAATTATTTCTTTCCATCACCGCTGAGACACAAACATAATTATACTCCACTGCTCTCTCTTTCTCAATAAAGAATTCAGTCTCAGTAGAAGGAGATAAAGGCAGATTATGTGGGGCTCTATCCTGTACACCCTAACCCACACACACACACTCACACACACGCACACACACTAGATAGATAAATAGATAGACAGACAATCATCCTGCTGTTATATAGTAACCTAGACCTTTCCTTGCGAATGAGAGTTCTTTGAGGGATGAAATTTTACTTCCCATAAAGGTTCAGTGATGTGTAGATCTGGTGACTGGGGAGATCATTGGAGAGTACATAAAATCACTATTTCATTTATTGTCTCAGAATAGGGGAACATCACGGGGGAGCAGTGTTTGCACCAAGGGTGCTCCTGGTGAGGTAATATTCCTTGCCTGTGATCCAGCCATATGGAGCTGTCGTCAGACCCAACGACGACCACATTAAATTATACCAACAGGCCATCTATCTGACCCCTTTGTAACTCTTGCAACCCCACGTATTACAGAGGTGATTATCAGACCACTTTTAAAGCACCCAAGCTACTAATTGGCATTCAGCATGTAGGGCTCATCTGTGGGGCTGCCTTTGTAATTGTGATTTAGCCACTTCAAAGTGACAAGCTCCTTTTCACAAACACCTACAGTGCATTCATTTCTCCTTCACATCTCTCCCTCCCTTTCTACAGTGTTTTATCCATCTGTCTGCTCTGTGTGCTATTGACTTTCTTGAGTAGTATGTAAACACAATCACAATAGGATCAAAAATAGTAAGCTAAACAGTGAATAAAGTGAGGAAGGTTTTGAATCACTGCACCACAACCATGAGAGGTTCTTCATGACGAGGGCGTAACTGTGCACAGAAAATTTTACACTGATAGACCCAGTATTTTCCATGATTAGCCATGGACAGACACACAGTATAAATCACATGATCTCTTCCAGGTGTAGCCTGGAGGAGACACTAAAGTCACCCAAGTATTAGCACTACTAATATTAATCCTAAAACTAACACAAGCACTAATGCTAATACTCTGACACTGACACTAAGTATTAACACTAATACTACTAGTACAAATACTAATACTGAGTACAAATACTAATAGTCATGCTAGTACTATTAATATTAATACTAATACTGATTATAGTACTACTACTACTGCTGTAACTAACCTAGAACACCATAGCAACCATCTAGCAACACCTTAGCAACCATCCAGGACACCGTAACAACCACCTTACAACCAGGTAGATTTCAGTTACAGTGAAATTAAACAATTTTCCATTTTACTGAGGACCCTTTGGGGGTCCCTGAACCCCATTTTGAAAACCACAGGCCTAACACACATTTTCCATTTTCCACAGGAACACTTTTCTAGTTGTAATGAAGTTACTTCAATGTGAAAGTTCTTTTTCCTAAGATACATTCATTTCTCCTTCATATATCCTCTCCCTCTCCTTTTCTCTATTTTCTCCTCTGTCTGCCTCTTTGTCTGCTCCTCTTAACATTTAGTGCGATAGCCGGCACACTGCAAGCAGCTATTGCTGAAGGTGTGGGAGTGAAAGAAAAGGCACTGATAGTTTCCTCCACTGTCAGAGGGCACAGCTGCATTCAGTCCCATGCCTGCCTTCTCACAATTTGCCTGCCACAAGCTGTGTACGAGACTGCCCAGAACGGAAACAAACATCTGCCTTATTCACTGCTAATGAAGGATTATAAAATATATATATTTATATATATATGTATGTAGAAAGTAGATCTGTCCTTCTTCTGTTTCCTAGGTAACCGAAACAAGGACGGGCCCTCTCGGCTGCAGTAACTACGACAGCTTGGATTCGGTTAGCTCGGTGTTGGTGCACAGCCCAGAAAACAAGATCCACCTTAAGGGTAAGGCTGGAAGATGCACATGCATGTATGAACACACACACACACACACACACACACACACACAAGCACAAGCACACCTCCACTCTTTCACATACATTCATACTGTATTTATGCATACTTTTCCTTTTATGCACACACCCACTGTTGTGCTCCAGTCCCATCCTTGAAGACAGCATCCTCCAAGGG
>OMLB01026725.1:0-18539 GCA_900302555.1 Myripristis jacobus | reverse complement strand
AAATTGGTAATAGTTGCGCCTCTTTTTTTTTTTTTTTTTTTCTTTCTTAGCACTGGCAGCCTTTGTAAATCAGGCTGACAGTGTTTGATCCTAACTACCTGCACACAGTGGTTTTTGGTCCCACCCACCCAGTTGAGAACTGATTGACACTCACATTAAAACATAACAATCACTAAATGTTTCTTTGACACAAGCTCCTGCAGTTCTGTACCTGAGCATACTGGGTCGAGAGTCCACTCCCCGTCCTGCTGGCAGGTAACCTCTGTGGAGGTTTCTTTTGTGAAGAAAAACCAGTAATCCTCTTCACATATGACTTTTAGTCTGTCGCCAGGTGAAAACACATTTCTGGATTCAGGTTCATACCTGGTTCCACTGATTGGTTGCAGTAGTGTACATGTTACCACTGCATTTGTTGGGAAATCAAATAAACATGTTAGGACAGACATCATGGTATTAATTTTCAGCCAGATGTAAATAAATGGTTGAGTAGCTCTGTACATGATACTTACATTCACACAGAGGTGTGGGCCTCCACTCTGCTCTGAGGCCTACTTTTGTACATTTTGGAAGTATTCCTTGAGTAGGTCGGTAGTTGACATCGCATTCAAAATGCAGGACATCGTTTTCTTTGTACTCCTTGGCATTTCCACGGACTCTGCCATGTTCAATCGCTGGTGGTCCACATATTATCTCTGTTGAAGAAAAAATGCATGGGCACATATATAAATATAACATTGCCATTTGATTATGAAGAGGCACATAAATAGTAACATTTAAACATCTGGGGGGAAAATGACAGCAAACATTTCCCTAATCTGAACCATGACCTTTTCCTAACTTTAACCAAGTAGTTTTGGCGGCTAACAAAGTTAACAAAGCAAACAAAAGTGGTAGCTAACAAGTTAACGATAACTGGCATTCGTGCATGTGTGAATGTTAACAGTCACGTGATGCTGATGCAGGCTTCAGCACATTGGCTACTAGTGTAAATTTTGATATGATTTGTTGATCTTCTTGGTTCAGAAACAGTGACATTTCAATGTACTGGTCGATTTGCAGAAATGTAAAATTGCATCATTTTCTTCTGGTGACCGGGTTGGAGCAGAACATTATAAGCATTTTTAAAAATAAAACATGCTGTAGGATTATGTTATAAAATGCCAAATGTACATTCAGCCTCCCGATGTTCAGTTTTATTTACTGCAAAATGTCTAGTCATGACTCATTACGCATGTGAATTTTCTAATTATCATTTATGTGGCAAAAAAACAAACAAACAAAAAAAACACTTAAGGAATTTAAATGTAAACTATCACATGCTGACACCAATTAATTAATGATGTAAGTTAATACCACTATCAGTGAACTGAAGCGTGAAAAGGTACTAAACCCATAAAAACTCAAATTGCTGCAGCAGAGCAGCTCAGTGTTGAAGAGTAGAAGACTCACTGGTCAGCTCTGAGGTGAGTGAGAGGATCTATGTGAGGGTGAAGCACCTCCTTTAAGCCAGGCTCAAGCTTTTTCTGCCATGCTCCACTTGGAAAACTTTCCATGTACCCAGCCCCAACGAAATAATGACAAAAAGGGTCAGATTTAACTTGAAATAACATCAAGCTCATGAGGATTCCTTCCTCCTTTCTTTCTGTGATTTCTGTTGTGCAAAAAGAAAGCAACTTCCACTTCAACTTTTTTGCTATATGGGTCTATCAGACTTTGAGTGCTTTTTCAAAAATAGAGAAAAGGCAATCTGTACCAAAAAAAGCAGATATTTGGCAAGAAAGATGAGGAGGTTTCTGAGAACACAAGTCTTATTAGTGCATCAGTGGGTGCAATTGGCAAACCTTTTCAAAAGGGGGCTGCAGGATTTACACTGCCACTCTCAAGTAATGCTCAATGTTGAGCTTAGATCTGTACCTCACCCTATGAGTGGATGCTCTCTCTCGAGTCTCACCCGATCATACTGAGCACGGTTGTTTGGGAAGTATTTTTGTAAGAATCATCTTAGGGAGAGATTAACGCATGGAATCACTGTGGTGTCTCCAGAGTCACTGGTTTCAGCAAATTCACTCAGGTTCTCAAAGGAAACAGTGTTTCCTCGATCAATTTGCCTGCCCCACGTCTTCAGCTTTCGAGTGAATGTGATGATCTTGTCCGCTGGGTGAGGAAGGTGCTTGTCTCAGCTCATCTGCGCACACTTTGTGAGGAGATGGGACAGGCGATAAAATTGATTGCAATGTCTGCTAGTCTCCAAGCAGTGCAGTTGTCTTTTATCTGTCTGGTGCCTGCATTGTGTAAACAGCAAAAGCACTTGCATGGTCTTAAAATGAGGTGTGGTCAGACGCACTGTTGGTGCCTTGCTATCTTGGGGCAGTTGAAAGTGATTGTATGATTGACCAGCAAAAACCAGGTCTGACATCAGTGGTGCAGTGTTATTTGTGCAGTTTTACTTTGTGCATGAGCAGATCCATTTCCTCTGCAAAGAAGTGTTCTAACTAACCCGGCAAATGCACCATTATCATAACATTCTGCCAAAAAGTGCAAGCGTATTATGGCTTTTAAAGGGAATGACAGATGGCATTGTGATTGGCTTATTGCATGTTACACCCAAAAAACACCCATGATTAATGTAGAGACTAAGTACAACCCTTTTGAACAATGTGCCTGGCGCAGTAACAATTTTTCCGCCATTAATATTGCAAAAGTGGACAAACACCAGATGCACTTGTGCTATGCTTCTCTGACCATGCGCTTAGATCGTTAAAATAGAGCCCTATGTCTTGTTTGTCTTGGAAGCATCATCAGTTTTTCTTTTTGTCCCTGTCAAAAATCTGTCATTTATTCTAACAGACTCTCTGTGTGAATGAACACCGCTGCTAACGAGAAAGCATTATCTGTTTATTGTTCCACCGTGGAAAAGATTCAGATGTCAAAACGTTAGTTCCGCACCACATTTCCCCCACGGTCACGCATGTCCCCCGTGTAATGCCTCCATGCCACTTTGAGAAATGCTGCTACAAGTGCCATGTGCATTTCCTGTCTGCTTGATATTATTTTTGGCAATAGTAAAGCTCTGTGCTCTTGCTGTGATTTCATGCCAAATCCCATCTGTTAAGAATCAATCAGGATTTCAGTTTATGCTGAACTGTGCAAGTTGAATAACAAAATCATGAGCTCATGACATAGGTTTGAGTCCAGCTCTGTGTCTTACAGCAGCCACTGCTCTCACACAGCAGAGCCGACATACAAAGAGCTTCACAATTTGAGCAAAATTTCACAATGCATTTCCAGCACCATGTAACTGGTGTTGGAGCTTCTGTAAATGGAATAGGTGGTGACTGATTGATTTGTAATGCTTGCTACAGTGTCACTAGATTGTTCCTAGGTGATTAATAGTGGTAAATAAGATGATCACCCCCCTTTAAACCTTTTGCTGCTCTCTCTGTTTTTGATTACTGCAACCCACATTACCGTCACAAGTTGGAGCTGAGCCACTCCACTCTCCTATTTCATCACAGTGAATCTCTGCTGATCCATTCAGGATTAAAGAGTTTGACGTGCAGCGAAATCGGAGCACATTGCCATAGGTCGCCTCCTCGGGGTCCCCGATCACCTGGACGCCTTTTTCCACATGAACCACTGGGCACTGCTGGGCTACAATCAATTAAAAAATAGCAACATGGATGAACAAAAAAACCTCAAAAGGATTAAAATGTAAGTATTACAAGTTCACATTTTAGCCTATTTGTTTGAAAGTGGACATTGAATCTATATTTTAATAAATACAACTATATGTAAATGTGCAATGTTTAGACATTAGGGCAAATATTCCTCTGCAGTCCCTGGGCAGCTTGGGCAGGTTTACTATAAAGTAAACAGACACAATAAAAACACAGTCAAAAGAAATGATAAAACAAAAAAGTTAACCTTAACACTACACAACACAACAGCAGTCTGAACACGGCAGTGAGATAATGGTAATCTCCTGTGCCTGGCAGCGCCTAATGCAAGGTCATGGATTTATTTTGATCACCCTGCCCGTTTGGGATTGTTTCTTGTACCTGCAATGTGTGCAAGATATCTTGGTGGATGAAACAAACTATGAAACAGACAAAAAGAGTGATTTCTCCACCTGAATACAACCCTGCACTCTCTGTTCTTACCCTCACAGACAGGGACAACACCATCCCAGCCCTCTGCCATGCACCGGCGGTAGTTTGTCCTACTGACCATTTGGTAACTGAAAAGAGAATGACACAGAAATGGGAAATTGAGATGTTCCATTAGAACATACCTTTTTAAAAAAAAAAAATAAAATCGCTTTGTTCAGTGTGCAGAAACAAGCACAGGGACACACAACGCTGTTATCATAAATATATTAATTTCATACCCCTTCTGACAGGTGTATACAACTTCTGACCCAAAGACAAAATCGTCTCCCTTCTCCAGGCGGAATTCAGCAAACTGGGCCTCACCAGGATGACCACATGATCTTGCTTAAAATACACAATAAGCTGAGCGTGAGTATGAGCGAGTATGGCAGCAATAAAGCTAAACTTGCGACAAAATGACAAACTAAATCCTCCTTTCATCATCCTAAACCTAACCTTGTGTATGATATATGAGCAACACTGATGGATAATGGCATTTTCAATCCAAAACAGACAACACCGGATCAAAATAAAAAAATAAAAATGTAAAATATTGTTATAAAAGTGTCAGATGTGAGGATTATCATTAGTTCCTTTAAGGAGATGAAATATAATGTATGTGTTGTGTTGTGTAAAAATATGCAAGCAGAAGTGATTATGTAACAAGAGACAAGATCATAGAGGTGCTGTTGAAACTGGAAAGCCCCGCTAAAGAAGAGGAAGGAAAACTAACCACTGAACTACTAGCAGAAGGTCAGGGTGTAACGTGTATAAATGTGTATGGTGTTATGTGTATAAATGTATTCGCTGAAGACAAAGGTCTTCAGTGAGAGGAAGCTGATCATTGTATTAAGCTCCTCACTCCTTGCAAGTAAAAGAATATTACTCATCCAGCTGGGTGTCCGTCTCGTTGATTTAACCTACAAAGGGTCTCAAGAATTTTCGTTGCAAATATAAATAAAAATTTAAAAAAGTTAATAGGATCAAAATCAGCGTGAATATTGCTCATTTTCCAGTGATGGGCATTTCATTTCAACATGTTGAAATAAAAATGCAGTTTACGTTTAAGTAATATGCACTTATTCAAATTCTCTTAAATCAAATACATGGGCAAAGCACTAATGTGTTACATCATGTAGGCTGTATTATTGTTTACAACTAATCACTATAATGATGTAATGAAGTAATGAATACATATTGGTTTCCAAACAGCATAAGACGTTAACTTACGTTGACATTTAGACCCACGAGACATCCATTTACCGCTTACACACATTATTCTGAAAAATCCTGTGAAGCCAACATTGCAGTTCACTCGCACTTGTGTTCCACCTTCATATTTCTCCTCCATGGTGGTGGTGTCAAAATTTTGATCATACAGCGGCCCATTTAGAAACTGGGCAAGTGTGCACTCTGTGGGACAAGAGTAAAGACAAAAAAAAGTATTTCAGTGATAATTTGTCAGATCACCATGGATGGTGTCATGTTCCAGCTTGTGCAAAACATAACATTTAAAATGCGCTTTGTCACTCTCCTTCACGTTTCTTAACAGGAACATCAGAAAACAAATACTCAAACAGCAATAGCGATACAAATTACTGAGACTCACTCATGAATGTGAGCATTTGTTCAAGAATAAGGCCTTACCTTGACTTTTCACCACGGTCAGTGTATGCATCCACAGAAGTAGAGCACAGCCTCGAGCTATTAGATGCATTTTATCTTCATTGGCCAAAACAGCTGGGCAAAGCTTGACTCTTGAGAGAGAAATGCTCTGGTACACCGTAGGAGCTGATGATTTAACAGGGAAAAGAGTTGCATAATGATTTACACAAGTCTGTTCCAGTCCCCCAAAACACTCTCCAGCCAACAGGGAAGAGATAAAACGAGGAAGTGACCACACAACACCTTATATGAAACACTGGCTCCAGAGCAGACGGGAAGGAGGGAGTCTGGACACATCGTGGACCTATTGCCTCACATAATAGTGGATTATAATGCAACAAGATCTAATGGGATATTGGATATGAGGGGGAAAATAATGATAATAACCAATCAGGCAGACACTAATCTAATACACAAGACTTTTTCATGGATTTTTTTTTGTTTTGTTTTGGTGTATAACTGCATTCTAATGAGTATTTCAGTGGTTTCATGCCTTCTGTTTAGTCTGGCTTTGACATGTTTATCATCCAGTAAGTAAGCAGAACAAGGTTTATTTGTTTTTTTGCCCCTTCTGGTAATCATTTGCAGCAGTCAATTGAGCAAATAAAATGGAATGTATTTCTCCAGAAGTTCACACTGGCTCGCTGCCTCTGTGTGGCATCCAGTAACAGGGAAATTAATCAAAGCTCCATGACAAACCAAATTTATATTAAAACTATCGGATTTGATATCGTGAAATGAGAGACAACTTCCTTTTTGGCTGAAATCCACAAAGGTTGCCTATATGTGCATAGTTATCAGTGATGGCCTGGTAAGGGTGGGGATAGATGCCAAAATAAGGCCAGTTGTCAACAATCCAGAGTTTGGTTGGAAAAAAACAAAAAAACATAGCAATTGAGCAATGTGTGGTCTGCCTTTATTACTCAATGTGGCTTCATATCATTTGCATTAAACAGATTGTTGTTAACTAAATGTGTGCCTGTGTTATTTGAAAGTCACCAAGTCAGATTCAAAATAAAAAGTCTGAGTCTGAAATGTGTTCACAGCTGATATTTTGCTTTCTGCATTCCACAATTTTCCTTTGGTAATAAATTATTCATTGCCTTTCTGCCTTACAGGATAATTATACAATAACTAGCCCTGCCTTCTCTTTTGATTAATACTAAATGACACAGAGTTACCGTCTTTAAAAAACAAGAAAAAAAACATTTGGCACTGAAACTCTAAGTTAATTTGGTCACATGAGTGTGCTGTATCGTTAAATTATTACTGCTGAGTGTTTTGAGCACCAGTGTATACGTGTGATTTGCAGCCTTGTTGGCCAAAGCACTGCTGACTGAGCAGAAAGACGAGGTTGACTGAGAAAGGCCTTTGTTTTTAGACAGCAGTTACTCACAAGAAATATTTTGAGTGCTAATATTCTGTATCTTTAAAAAAAAAAATACTTTGTGCAGAATTTTGTTCTTGTTAAGATGGAAATGCCTCTGAAACAGAAATTAGACCATCATGTCGCACAAAAACTCTCCAGTGAAACAGGCTAATGAAATTCTCCTTGCAGCTATTTAGGCCAGGGTGACATGACCCATCCACTAAGTAATAAATTAAGCATATTCAAAAACCAAGAAAGTGCAATTAAAAGAATAAATTACATTTACAGTCTGTTTTTATTTAGGTGTGGACAGGAAAGAACCGCCATCATATCCATAGTCGGTGACACTGACCATTGGCCTCAGTGTAGCTCAAAGTAACACACACAGACACACACATACACATGAACAGCAGGAATGCGGCTGTGTACAGCTCCAAGAGAGTTCCATGAGTTGCTCAACACTGACCTCTTGAGGAAGAGAATAGGTGTTGCTCCAAAGAAGATACATGATAAACTTGAGGACCAACACATCCTGCAGATACTGGAGGACGATTTGCCACTGTTTTGTCTTTTCCTCCTAAACACAATGTAAGCCATGTTTTTACTTTTACTTTTTTTTTTATTTATTTATTTTTTTACTTCTATTTGTATTCATCGTGCAACTGAATGTTGGCATGATCCAAGTTAACATTGATTCATACTGTACATCCACATTACACCTAATTTTTGCCCATTCTTCCAGAAGAGCATTTGTGAGGTCAGACACTGATGTTTGACAAGAGGGCCCGGCTCGCAATTTCGGCTCTAGTTCATCCCAAAGGTGTTGGATGGGGTTGAGGTCAGGGCTCTGTCCCGGCCAGTCAAGTTCTTCCACACCAGACTCAGCCAGCCATGCCTTTATGGAGCTTGCTTTGTGCACTGGGGCACAGTCATGCTGGAACAGAAAAGGGCCTTCCCCAAAATGTTCCCAAAAAGCTGGAAGCAGAGAATTGTCCAAAATGTCTTGGTGAGCTGAAGCATTGAGATTTCCCTTCTGGAACTAAAGGGCCGAGGCCAGCCCCAGAAAAACAAGCCCACAGCTAGCTCCAGCAAACTTTATAGTTGGCACAATGCAGTCAGGCAGGGAACGTTCTCCTGGTATTCAGCAAACCCAGACCTTGAATGCGGCTGCTCGGCAATGGAAACCCATGCCATGAAGCTCCTATGTTAACGCCATAGGAGGTTTGGAGCTCTGCAGTTATTGAGACAGCAGAGTGTCGGCCACTTTTACGCACCCTTGCATCTCAGCACCCAGCGACCCTGCTCTGTAACTTTACGTGGTGCTGCCACCTGGTGGCTGAGTTGCTGTGGTTCCTAAATGGTTCCACTTTGCAATAATGCCACTTACAGCTGATGGTGGAATATCACGGAGGGAAGAAACTTCACCAGCTGAGTGGTGGCATCCTATTATTTTATTATTACAGCACCATAAACAACCCATTCTTTCACAAATGTTTGTAAAGGCAGACTGCATGGCTAACTGCTGGATTTTATACACCTGTGGCCGTGGGACTGACTGAAACACTTGAATTCAATGATTAAGAGGTGAGTCCCAGTACTTTTGTCCATATAGTGTATGTTGTGTTTGCCTTACACAGCAATAGATGCTTGAATCAAGTTTAGGAAGACAGCTGATGGGACACATGGGACATAATGTGAGGGTTAAAACAAAAGGCTGTGCATATTCTGATTTGGGGCAATTATAGACCATCAGGGTGTGACAAATATAAAGCACTGTGTTTATTCCTACTCGAAATGTGCCATCTGCTGGTAGTTCACATGATTGTGATTAATTGAGATAATATGGTAAAGTTGGCTCTACAATAATAGAAAGAAAGAAAGAAAGAAAGACAGACAGAAGAATAAGAGATTCTTATCAAATCTGTTTATCTTGTCTGTTGGAGTAAAAATCTGCAACACTTTCAAATAAATACAGGTTTATTATGATGCCCACTGTCTCTATTTGTCAGTGGTCCAGTCTACATCCAGTTCATGACAGCTTTTACATTTACATCTTGTAAGCACTTCGTATCTGGTTGCTTTTCCTTGGGAAAAAGCCTCTGCTGCACAGGAGGTGATGTGTCTTACATTTCCAGTTTGTTTGAAATACACATAAGAAGAACAGGGTAGTTAGCATGGGCAGTGATAGCCACCATAGATTAACTGACAAAGAAAAGAGCGCCACCTACAGAAACTCAAAGTGCCTGGCAGGTGATCTCTGGAACATGCAGTGCAGAAACACCACTGCAATGAGCATTTAGCCACAAAGTAAAAGAAACCGGGAACTCATCGATTGCAACTAACCCTAACTGAGTAAATTGCAAAACAAGCTCACAGCACATCAAGCACCACACGGAAGCAGATTTCTAGCTTTCTTGTGTATTTGCATTTTAAGGTCTTTGTATTAACTTAAATATGCAGACATTTGAAGTTACTGGCAACTTGAAAACTTGTAAACAGGACATGTAATATGTTGCTAAAAATGTTCAAGCTTCAAAAGTAACTGCAGTCTATAAGGAAGTGTAAGACTGAACAATGAAAATAACATATTTTGGAAATGCTGTATTAAAATGCTGGACATTTTGGAGGACACAGCCGTTATATCATCCACCATGACTGGTTTTGTATGTTTTATTCTGGTATGTATGTCCTAACCTTATTGGATTATGTTGTTCCATATATGACTATCAATATTTAATTGCACTTTCATGATAACAGTTCCAAATGTGTTTGGTTGTATCAGCTGCCAAGTTATTTTCATTGCAACATATGCAGTTAAAAAATTCCTGTCAAAATGCCAAGGAGTCAAAAACAAACATTTCCTATTTAAGCAGCAATTACTGTGCAAACCATGCAGTCGCATCATGTGCTGTTCTGTGTGACCATTAATTTATTTGGCTGCAAAAACAATTGAATGGCTCTATTTCCCTCTTGCATGCCAATTGAGGACAAAACAATGCTAGGGAAAGATTGCTGCACAACTGAATTTCTGTAATTCAGTTTGACAGTGATGTTGCTTTCCCGGTTTTCACGGTCCTGTCTTGTTCAGCTGGTAGAGCATAGTGAGAGCGCTGCAAAGGGGTTGGGGGATTGAAATCCCATTGGGGCACCCACACTTAATTCAATTCCCACTGGGGCCACCGTCCTAAAGATGTATGCAGTGCACTTGTGTTGACGATAAGGTGCACAGGATAAAAACATCCACCTACATATGGATTACCAAAGGGTCAGACAGGGCCCGTGTCCCAGGAACACAGATTGTCTTGCTTTAAAAAGGCTGCTGTTTGCACTTAAATAAATTTTTAAAAAAAAGTACACTCTTGCATTAATTACAAAATGCCTAAAAGGTAAACCTACTGCTTGACAAACAGACAACTGGTGCCGGAATAAGATTTACTGAATAAACTGCACAAGTCTATCCTGCAGTGGCATTATTTTCACATATGATACTGTATGCATTTGGCATTTGGTATATTTTCAGAGCACTTGTCTGGGTGTGTCTGCAACCTCGTCATTTTTCTCCACTAGAGGACAGAAGTGATCCATACGGACAGCAGAGCAGCAAACTGAGGGGGGGGAAAGAAAAAAAAGAAAAGAAAAACAGGAACACTTTAGATAACAGATTTCCCATTTGTGATTTTGCATGGTTAGATGAGAGCAAAACTTGTCACCTGCTGGTTTTATTATCTCCAGTACCCCTGTTATTGACCTGACATTAACTGAATATTGTCTGGAGACAGTTGTTAGATTTGGATGCGCTTTGGGAAAGATACAAAAATTGAATATGAGGCTATGGCTGTTTTTTAACCTTCATAGTGTATGTCTATTTACAGGAGCACAGTTTCTCTGCTCAGTTTTAGTGGACGTGATGATGACAGGAACTTTGAGCAAGCAGTGCATGGCAAAGGGAGAAATAGTCCTATTTTATTCCTATTAGCAATGTTGTTGCTGTTTTTTTTTTATTATTATTATTATTTCTCAAGGTATCATCACATCCAGCAAGCTCATTACAAAATGCAAATGTAGTTTCGAATAAGAAAATGCAAGAGCAATTTCAAATGTGATACCCAATTTGGGGGAAAATATTCTCTCAGTTCACAATTCAATATGTGTAAAGTATACTTGATCCAGACGTTGGTAAGGATTTACATTATTTATCCAAAAGAAGCATAATCTGTGCAATCAAACACTTTCCTACTGTTGGGGTAACTTTTTCGCACATGGTGGATATTTCATTTTTGAATGAAACTCAGTCAGGCTGAGTCAGATGAAAGCTAAACATTTTCGTATCCCCAAAAATATATAGCAAATGTTGTAATGCTGTTGAGGAGTGGTGGTTCTTGGTACGGTAGGTGTGTTTGATGCTGTTTTTCTTTTCTTTAGCTGCTATGACAATCTGTTTATTCAACAGTATAAGCATGAATGTTTAAGCCCACAGCAAACAAACAGCCAGCCCTCCCTTAGGATTTTAGCTGAACATTGATGATACACAGTAAGTAGACACATTTATTCACAGGTTAATGAAATAGGTGTGTTGGAGCCGACCAAGAGATCCGTCTTTCCTGTTAAACATCGCAAAGGCTGATGTGTAAAGATGACAGATTGTCATGGCGAGCTTAGTCTTGGCTGTCGTCGGTTTTTCTGCCGAGTCGATACTCATTTACGTTCTCGTGCTTCTGTGACTTTGATCCTTATGTTTCCTACAGTGGACTGTCAAGAAACGAGGCCTTGCTAAAACACACGGCTGACCGACTCAAAGCCAATCCATCTCTCCTCTGCTGCTAAGCCTCCTGCAGCTCCTCTCTCACAAAGGAATAATGAATGATTCAGTGATGAAACGGGAGGTCGCTGCCGAGTTCAGCCCCTTGTTTCAAAAAGCCCAAATGCGGCCCATCAAGGCACAGGGAACATTACTTATTCAGAGGCTGTAGACAGACAGAGCAGCACCTTCACAATCACAGTGAGTGGTCCGAAATAGCTTGAAGATGGGCAATGAGACAGATGTCAATAGAGCAAGAAGGGAAGAATACAGCCAAACAGTCAAAACAATGTCCAGACCAACATATTTCTACTGGGGTGTGAGTGATAAGTTGATTTGCTGATATGTCGGTTTGGAATTTTTCATAATAATTGTTGATTGGCCGGTCAATGTTGTCCAAGCAGTATCCAAGCAGTGTAGACAATGCAGAGTGTGGCTTTGTGATTATTACCTGCTCCTTGAAGTGTTCAGTTCTGTCTTTTGGAAATGATTTGTTCATTTACAGGCCATCTCAGTTACCTCACTGTTAAATAGACGTGGTGGGTTGTCTTGCTTCAGAGAGCCGCAAAACCGCCCAAAAAGTATCCTTAGTCTGGGTTTCATTGCAGACGATACAGGAACTTTGGGTAGTCTCTGGTCAGCTTTTGTCTCTAACGAAGGGTCCCGTGCTGTTCCACAGAGAATTCACCCTACAAAAGTCAGTTGTGTCATGAAAAAGCTGCATTAAATCCGACTGAACCAAACGTCAGTAATCCTTCATTTGTCTACCCTCACCAGGCTGGCATGCACCACATCTCCTAGAAATAAACTTTCACATGTAGCTAAAGACAATTAGTCTATCCTATATCATGTATTCATACATACTGAAGAAATACATTTATGAACCATGTAAGGCATGGCTTCTTGTAATGTTTTAGCTACTTCAGGGGCTGCAGAAAGTGTATTGCTCAGAAGTAAAGCACCAGCACAGAAGCTGAGGTTGTCTGTAAGCCATCTTTGATTTCATTACGATGGGTATACATGTCCTGAACTGCTGTCTAAAAGTTTCTTTCTCCAGTGGTGCCATCACTGTGATGAAAGTAGACAAGTGAAGGATTTTAGACATCTGTTTGGCTCAGTGAAATTAAATATAGTTTTTCGTTATAGAGCTCTGTGACTTTTGAAAGGAGAATTCTCTATGGAACTGCACAGAACCCTTTGCTAGGTAGAGATAAGAACCAATATGACCAAGTACAACAAAAAGGTCCTCTATCAGGAGTACAGGTTTCATTAACTGTTTTATCGGATTTTCCAAGCTGACAAGAACACAATTCTGGAGGACATGAAAATGTTCCCATTTAAAGATACTAAATATCAGCCCGAAATATCGCTAACTTCTGCCTAAAAATATCAGACTTCAGAATCCCATGACAGGCAAACTCCAGTCTAGACCTTTTCTCTGTCTATCCAAGTTTCTGCTCTGACAGCCTGGAATAGCCGAGAAGTTTGTAAAGCACACATGGCTCTCACATGCTTTCATAGCAGTCAGTGGTAATAATTCAACATTACGCCATGTAAAACTGATGTAATCAAATTAACTTTATTCCCAGTGCCAAATGCTTTGACAGGCAGTAACCCTGTGTCACATTTCCAGCCTGCCAAGAAATACATTCTGGCAGGGTGAATAGTATTTTTTTTAATTTATTTTATTATTATTATTATTTTTTTACATAAAAATGGTCAAAATTGGACATATTTTTTGTTTGCACAAATTCTATTGGCTTCAATTTAAAAATATGAGTTTTTGGTGTGAGCCATGACGAGTTCAAATTGGTCAATGTATTATAGTCGCTGTAAGCCAAAGTTTGGAAATCCTTTTGCAGATGTAATCAAAAATGTGTCTTGACTGATGCCCAGAGGAGCAGAGGTGATGGTGGCCTCGTGATCGGAGAAGCAGACAGGTAAAGGAGAGGTCGCTGGTTTGATCTCTCCTGATGTCGGAGAGCTGACAGAACAAGCAAAATGGAAACATGTTGATGTCCATGAGCTGGGTCACCACCTGAGTCCTGACTGTGTCTCTGGAAGGCCGGGCTGTCGACCTGTCACCTAGGAAGATGCTACATTACAGCTATGCACCCTTGAGCAAGTCACTCAGGCCTCATGATTTGCTCCGTGATCAGAATACATTCACGATTTGCTGCGTGACTGGGTTGGCTGCATGCCCTGAAAACCATGCACAGTTTGTGTGCTGTATGTGTAAGATAACCTCTCTTACATCCTGTCTGCAAAATCACCACACACCTGAGGGCTCATATTGGGCAATAAAGCCAATATTCGGCTTGTGGACCCCACTAGGCAGAATCATACGCACAGAGAGCAGACTTTGGTAAAGCTGAGTCTTCCTAAGTCACCTGGTTTCACTGACAATTATGAAAAATTTGTTTAATGTTCTGCTCTCTTTCAGTGGACAGTAACAACGTTTTAATTCAACAGTCTTTTATCAATGGCAAAGCAGTTGGCAGCATGACACTGGGGAATAAAATACCAAGCTGGAATGAGTTATTGATTATTACAGTGTGAAGCTAACTGCTGAATTACTGTCCTTAAGGAAAAGTATGAAACCAGAAAGTGTTTTTTAAAGCATCATGTAAGACAAACGGCAGAAAAGAAATAAACATAGTTCAGCTGCCTAAGTGGAGCTGGGAGGTGTTAAAAGTTACAAAACAGCACAGGACAGTGATGTTAGCTTGAAAGTAATACTCCAATTTGAGGATGCGGGATGACTTTGCAACTCAAATAGCAGACTGATTCTGTTTTAAAGCGTGGCCTACACCTAATCCCCGGTACAGTCAATTAACTTTAATTCCTCAGTGAGAGAGACAGCGACGGGGTTTTCCTGTGGTCGAGTAACCTCAGTAATAACTCTTCATTAGTTGGAAGAAGCCTGGAAGAGAATGGAAGGATTGCTGCGTCTGACTCTCCCTGTGTGCTTAATAACTTTGTTCTTGATTCATGTGATGAATACCTTGTGTGTCTGTAAGAAATACTTATCACTTACTTTAGGATCGAAGCTTCGTCACCGAGCTGAGAAGCTACACTCAGGATTTAATGTCCACAGCATATTGTGCTCAGTGACTGTGGAATAACGTATGAATAATATGTGCTTTATCAGCTTGGTCGCCAGGACAAAATTTTGGGATTTTATGTGACATAGATGGATAAATTCCAAGTATGGACGAAGGTGGGATGGTGGATGGGTCAACCAAAGACATTACTTTCACTCGGGAGAGTGTGTTAAGTGACAGTGATGTTTGTTTTTAGCAAATGTTAGCTAATGTTTCCTAAGCTTAACCACAGCCTTTTCCAAACCTTAACCATGATGACCTTTTGGTAACCATAACACTGTCCGTTTTCTTAACCTTAACCATGATGAAGAACATTTTCCTGGCCATAATCCTGTCTTTATTCAAGCCTTAACCATAATGAAGAACCTTTTCATGGCCATAATGCTGTCCTTTTCTTAACCTAAACCATGATGAGGAACTTTTTCCCTAACCTTAGCAATGTTCTTTCCCTAACCTTAACCATAACAACAATGGCTAAAGTGAACGTTGGCTACTGAGCTAATGAAAACAATGTTTGCACATGCACAAATGTTATGTTTGGATAATTGGTGCGGCACTACAGTAAGTTTCTTACCTACAAGCCAGCAGGCTTAACTGGGGCTTACCTGGAGGTGTCCTCCACCATGCAAATTAACCTGACAAAGAAGGAATTTTGCAACAGTGACTATAAACTACTGCTCGATTTTGTGAAGTTAACCTTCTGTAGCACCATATTATCTTTGCATGTATTGTTGTGGAGGTCACACTGCATTGATCCATCCAGTGTGCTGTACCCTTGGATGGATCAAGGCAGAAATGCAACCTCCATTGTTCAACAATGCCCGTTACTGGAATAATGGAAAGAGACTGTCCGTGGTGCTGACTCTGCCTCAGCTGGTTCTGTCCGTGGTGCTGAATCTGCCTCAGAAGGTACTGTCCGTGGTGCTGAATCTGCCTCAGCAGGTGCTGTCCGTGGTGCTGAATCTGCCTCAGCAGGTGCTGTCCGCGGTGCTGAATCTGCCTCAGCAGGTGCTGTCCGTGGTGCTGAATCTGCCTCAGCTGGTTCTGTCCGCGGCACTGAATCTGCAGAGGCATTTCATTCTCTTTATTATAGAAATTAAAGTTCCATAAAGTTCACGGACAATCTTGTTTAGCTCATCTTTTCTTACAGTTGAAAAAAATCAAGAAAAAATCAAGCCCAGTGTTTTTCATGTAGTCTTGTAGAGATTTGACGGCCCAAGATGTTGACCGGGCTGTACTGGCTTCATTTCTTGACCTCTCCAGCTGATCCAGCTCTTCACTCATCACTCTTGCGTATCTCGGCTTTATCTGGTCTGTCTTGTCTTCCTCATTCAGCCATTTATCCAAACTTAGGTCGCCAAATAAATCAAAATTGACAACAAAATGGTCCATTATGCAGACTAACAAAGTTGACAGTGGCTTTTGATGCGAGTTTCAGTGAAATGTTTCGTGTTGCCATGGAAACCACACAGACTCAAGCAATAAGATGTAGGCGGAGTAATATTTTCAATGATGAGGTATTTTTCATTTGAGCATGGCTAGCCATGCTGTCCATGGCCGTAACTACCATTGAGGACACCGAGGTCATGTCCTCTGTATTTTTTCCAAGTGAAAGAAAGAAGATGATATAACTGACTGCAAATATACTTTGTGTAGGAAACCACTTGCGCCTCTACATCACTGTGCGTTATGAAGTAGATCACCTTCTTGTAACTATACGATCTTTGGTCATCGCAGTGGTTTGTGGGTAGGCTGCCTCAACAACAGGAAGAGGGAAACCAGATTTGAGCACAGACCGCTACCGAGTCCAGCCAAGGAAACGCAATAGAATTTCACTTTTACATTTAACGTTATTCCCACCCCAGACAAACATCATCCGATCCGACTGAAATGTGCTGTCAACAGAATGTTAACGTGAAGTTATAGTGACGTTGGTTTCACTTGAAATGAACGTTAACATTGTCGGAATAATTTCCATTATATTTATAGTTATATAGGTCTCTGGGTGGACAGCGGTCATGTTACCCTGCGCCGAGTCGTTGGGTGATTATTTTGTTCACAGACCTGAAGAGACTTTTTCAAAACCTGCTCCCCTTTGGGAAGATAACAGGGCAAGAAGAGGATGAGAGGGGGAGAAGAAGAAAGAAAAGTGGTGAGTGAGAAGACAAGTGCTGCCCGCTGTTCCTCACCCAGGACAGGATTCTCCTTGTCCCATATACACACTGGTGTGTATCAAACAATGTCATGACCACAGAGGTCTTCTTTGGTATTCATAATGGAACTTATATAGCCTAAATTTAACAACATACCAACTATAAGAGTAATAGTATCATTGTATAACTTAAATGTTGCTTTTACTCATGTGCTGTTTGTATTTGAGTTTTTATTATTTAGTATTTGAATTATTTAAATGTGTCTCAAACTTGATATTAAGGAGGTGTATTTTATTTTACTTAATTATCCTCCTTACAATTTGGCAGGAGAGACACGTGGGGAGGAGTTTAGAAGACAGGGACGGACAGAGGATGAGAGAACAAACAGAGGAGAGGGTGGATGCAGAAATATTGAAGATGTAGAGAGAGGAAATGAAAAAGTAAGAGCAGATCATCAACAGCAGAGACACAGAAAAGTGAGGCAGACTCCCAGGGACGGACACACACACACACACACACACACACACACACACCCTCACCCCCGCTGCCCCGGGACCACTAAATATTGACCTCAGTATTTGTAAAATCCTGGTTATGGCCCTGCTGATAGTAGTAATCTAGAAAAAGGCCGATAGCCGATTATTTGACGATAGTTGTTGGCCTATAGTGAAAAAAGCCGATAGTGCCATTAACACACTGTTAGAGTCAGAACGGACAAGCAGTGATGTTAATCTAACCCGAGTCAAAACATTTATTATTCCAGTAAACCTAATTTATTAATGAAGCTACATTATATAAAGTCAACTTTTAATGTAATAACTTTATGAATTTACATAGACACGTTGTGTTGGGGTGCACCTTCCAGAAAAATCTAAGCCAGTTTGTGACAGTTTGGTTTATTTTAACTAGTAGGACTAGTTTTGTGTATTTATTTGGGGTGCCAGCCAGGTCTCTCTCCTGGCATTTAAGATTTTAAGTCAGTCAAGTCAGTTTAAATATGTGTACCAAACCCCCACAAAGGACATACAGTACAGGCCAAAAGTTTGGACACACCTTCTCATTCAATGCGTTTTCTTTATTTTCATGACTATTTACATTGTAGATTCTCACTGAAGGCATCAAAACTATGAATGAACACATGTGGAGTTATGTACTTAACAAAAAAAGGTGAAATAACTGAAAACATGTTTTATATTCTAGTTTCTTCAAAATAGCCACCCTTTACTCTGATTACTGCTTTGCACACTCTTGGCAATTCATCATGAGCACGGATATTGACTCATATTACTCGGATCATACTCG
>OMLB01026723.1:0-31635 GCA_900302555.1 Myripristis jacobus | reverse complement strand
ATCTCTCTCTCTTTTCACTTTTTGCAACACACACACACACACACACACACTCCCACACATGACGTGGAGACTGAATCACCTTTGGCCTCCGTCACTCTGACATCAGCAAACCTGAAATGAGAGACGGCGTTTGTGCACGCACACACACACACACACACACACACACACACAGACACAGACACTATAAAAAAGTCCCCCCAGGTAAAAGGGAGTGTATCTTAGGCTTCTTTGGTGTCTTATCACACCCCTAAATCTTCCTGTCTGTGCTCCTAGACAGAAAACACACAACAGCCGGGACGCTTGTGCAACATCAGAGGAAAAAATGCAACGAACTTCATATTTTTGTGTTTGTTGTTGTAAGCTCTTCCCCTTCCTCAGCTTCGTCTGCTGTCTCACTTCTCTTTTCCCCTCTGTCACTGTGTGTCTGTGGTTTGGACGTGCCTGTTGCAGGTTGTAGCGCGAGCTGCGGGCCGCATAGCTGTCATAGCTGTGATGTTTCACTGTTTGACAGAGTGTCTCCTCGGAGGTGCAGACAGCGGAAAGGAGGTCTAAACACATTGTTAAGTGGGCAGGGGTGATGGAGATGATACTAATGAACAAGCTGGTAGCATCTCGATGACTGAGGCGCTTGGTGCATCTGCAGTCCTGTGGTCTTTTATACCAAACTATTGCTCATAATTAAGATAATGTTGCTGATATGAAGCTGCGTGCGCTATGGTATAAATTATAATGAGTTTGGCCTGTGAAAACTGTGCAAGATGCAGCTGAATCACACACTGATGGCAATTTGAATTGTCTGTTAATATATGCATACATAAAACCACACACACACACACACACATCAGAAATAGGGAAACAGTAAAGGATGCCTCTTGATTAGCGCCTCCAATTAAGAATTGATGCCATGTTCTTGTGAGCTCTTGGCTGCATCTGCTGAATATTTGATAAACAGTCTGACTTTTTTTTAAGATTTGGCACTATTACGTGATCCTGGGTATACGGGCTGGCCCGGGACAGGAAGCCACTCTCCTCTACTTCCTGTCTGATAACACAGATCTCCTTTGCAGGACCAGGAGGAAACCCCAGCAGAAGGGGAGGGGCACTGGTGATAAAACAAAAACAGGAGCGTTTGGGAGATTTGGAGAGTAAGCTGTAAAAATTGCAGCGCTCGGAGAAGAATGTTGTCGCTCCCATTGTTCATTTCGACTGGAGGACAGAATGGGACCTGCAATGCATTTGTCTAGTCCAGTCAAAGAGATAAAGCAGGGAGAAAGAGTGCGTGAGTGTTTATGAAAGAGACACAGAAAAAGAGAGAGAGAGACAGAGAGAGAGAGAGAGAAAGATGCTGGTTAAGGGATGACAGACAGTTTGAGTGTGTGGCGTTAAAAAGAGCCAGACAGCAAGGAAAACATACAAAGATAGCATGGCAGCATCGTTGTCACAAGATCCAAGGACTTGTTTTGTCTTTGTGAGAATCAGAGAGAGAGAGAGGGGAGGGAGAGGGGGGAAGGAGCTGTGTGTGTGTGTGTGTGTGTGTGTGTGTGTGAAAGAGAGGCAGTGAAAGACACAGACGGAGTGCATGCTGCTGTGTGTGAGACGCCTGGTGTCTGCCTGTGTGTTTGTGTGTGTGTGTGTGTGTGTGTGTGTGAATATAAGAGGGTTGGGGGGGGGGCTCTGGGGAGAAAGTCGGAACTTCAGCTCAGCCTCCTAAAATCCTTTCATGTGTGATTGGGGCTGCGTCTGTGTCTCCTCGTTATCTCCTCACACAGGCCGGGTATCGCTTTCTCTGCACCGGCTGACTCTGTAACCGACACCCAGACTCTGCAACACAACTTTGGCCCCGCTTCCTCCCCCTGAATTGTTTTGAGAAGCAAATGCCTCAAATGGTGTTGCATTTTGTCTCCCGTTTTCACATTTCATGCAGAGTAGAGGGCGATAGGGAAGCCATGAGGACGAGTTGTAAAGTGACCCAGCAGAGCAGAAGCAGTCCCATTTCCTCTGCTATTAGCTGATATGTACTAAACCTGCGGCCAATGAATCATTTAGTTTTGTACTGAATCGTAAAATCTAGAGGTGTAATTATTCATTCATTGCATCGAGGCTGATGGAGCCTCCTAAAGAAACAGTTGAGTCGCTCTGACTTTGGCCTCAATCGATATGAAATACTTTGAATCGATTCATTCGTGATTCTTAACCCTTCAAAGCCTTTAAACTGGAAGAAAAAAAACAAGAAAATTACCATATGTATTCTAAAAAAATACAAAAAATGCAAATACCTAAAAATAAGCAAATAAATCAATCACAAGAAGAATAATAAATACCTAAATATGACTAGAATAGTATCAAAAAATAACCAGGAAATGAGCACAGATCCTGTAAACAAGAAGACTGTAAGATTACCATACCATTACAAGAAAATTACCATAAAAGTAGAAAATAATAATAATGATAATTTGAATTTTCAAAATAAAAGCCCATTCATAGGCTCCTCAGGTTTCCATATATTTAGTGTAATACTTCCATGACCCTGCTGTGTCTATGAAGCTAGTCTAACTTTAATAATAATACTTAAATACTTTAAGACTTTGAAAGACTTTTAAAGACAATTTAAGATTTTTTTTTTTTGGATAAATCATTGTTTACTCTTCAAATAAGCATTGGAGATAAGCATAAAGGTATTGTACATTTGGTCTGAGACAGAGGCCAGTGTTAGATAGGAATATAACTACATTATAGAAATACAAAACAAAAGACCTAACACTGTGTTGATCTAGCAGAGCACCATGAGTGGCAAGTTTTGTTTTTCTTAATTTAATATTCATGCTTTTGAGTAATTCCATTGTCTGATTTGTTTCCACATTGCATGTTTTATTGCATATGTCTTTACTGGATGCAAAATTTGGGCTAAAAATGCTGAATCACTGGCTCAAATCATGGTTTAGCAACTGGAATCAGAGTGAGCCATTCCAACAAAGAAAAAATGTTGTTAAACTGAATCACCAACCAGTGAATAAAAGCTTCAGCAGCCATTTTGACATGAAATAGCAGGGTAATCACAGGTGTTCCTGATAATGACACTGATTAAGGTTTTGACCCATTTAACCGGGCTCTTTTGTTTATGCTGGCTCACTGGAAAGAGTGTGGCACATAAAACCTTTATTAATGTCATTTGTTAGATCTGTGTTTACCCTGCTATTTCATGTCAAAATGGCTGCTGTGAAAAAGGTCTATTGTCAATCCAACTGAATGACAGCTAAGCCAAAGATTCAGTCCTCTATTCACCTCCCACCTTCCATATAAATGAACACCAAATACCCTCACGTTGATGCTAAAGGGAGTGAAAAGCTGCTTTACTTCAAGGCGCTTCACTTGCTTCAGCGAGGTTCATGAAGTCGAACCACTTTGGGAACAAGTGAAATAATCTACTGCACTGGCAAGGAGTTTTTTTTTTTCACTTTTCATGTCTAGGAAAACACCATATGGGAAGAAATGACTTGCTAAGAAAGATATTTCTTGCAGCGCTGCCCACACATTTAACAGCCTCCAAGTTTTTGTCATCAGCAGAGATGTGCCCAGTGTTGATGGCTGCTGAGCTGTCACCAAAAAAAGAAAAAAGTCACAGCAGCATCTCTGGCGACTTGCCGTGAAAAAATACAGTCTGATTCCCCACCGATCAGCCTGCCGTCCTCCAGTCCATTACAGGTCATCACTCTGCAGCTGCTGAGGTATTGACTGGTTATTGATGAAGTTATTAGGCTGACTCGCTGATCAATGAAGACAGTGATTTGAACAGCTTTACCAGCAAGTCACGCTTCTCTATAATCCTGTTAATCCCTCCCTGTCTTCTCAACTCGATGTCTTTGTCTCTCAGTCCTTCTCTTTGTCTCTCGCTCCGTCTCCTCACTCTCTCTGTTTCCACAGCTGAGCGTTCTCAATGGTTAAGACGAGGACATGCGGAGAAAAAGGGAGAGAAAGAAAGAGAGAGAGAACGAGGGAATCTAAGCCTTATTAAATCATGATGAGTGAAGCAGAGACTCAAAGAAAAAGAAACAGAGTGAAGATGAAAGGACAGAAAAAGGGAAAGAGAATCTTTAATATGGATGAAGAGAAGACACTGGAGAGTGTCTGTGTCAGATTTTAAAAGGCCCAGTTGGAATGAGGGAAATCAATATTTTAACTGGTCTTCATGCCAATCATCCATCAAGAACAAACCTGACACACATATGTGTGGGAATAAAGCAACAAAAAACAACGTAGAAACTAAAATGAAACCATGAAACATTCATAAAACGGTCTCAGCGCATGAAAAATGGGCTATAATAGTCGACAGACCAGTGTCACCAGACTGAGGCTGTACCACACACACACACACACACACACACACACACACACACTATAGCCCCTCCCACACACGCAAATGCATCTACTGTACACTAATGCAGACACACAGACACCAAAGGCTGCCAAATGTCAGCTGAGATCTGGGACAGTTTCCTTGCAGGCATGGCCCAGACGCCTATATTCAGCCAGATGAGGTCCTCCATCCAGCCGAGCATGTGGTTACCACGGTGACCCCACTGTCTCCTCCTCACAACCAATAAAAAACGCTAAAAAGCCGTGGAGGGGTTATTGTCTGGGAGGCATTTAGTGGAATGTCACATGGTGTTACCCCAAACAGAAGGTGTATTTGTGTGTGTGTGTGTGTGTGTGTGTGTGTGTGTGTGTGTGTGTGTGTGTGCGTGTGTGTGTGTGTGTACTCACATGTTACAGAGTGGGACATTTAAAGGGCTTGAAAGGGCCTCAGAGATCGCCTGGATGCTGCGGTGCAGTAATAAAACACACACTAAGGGACAGGCTTGTTTAATGTCCCTTTATAGGCTGCTTTTATGTGCGTTTGATTTAGGTTTAGTATCCATTAACAGCAGCACGCAGCGCCTGGGGCCTTTATTGCACTGATGATTACACACCCTCGTTGAATTTCCAAGGTGGACGCTTTGCATCCTATTAGGGCCTATCTAAATGGACATATGTGACTCTGACTGAATCTGCTCTTTCTCTCTTTGTGTGTGTCTCCCTCCTTGCAGCGATTAACCTCCAGTGCACACAAAAGCACCAACACACTCTCAGTCAGTGTAGTTACACATAAACGGTAATGCTTTCACTTTCACAGGCAACCCTCACCTTTAAAAGCTCATGAAAAACCAATTAAAGATAACAGCTTAGTTTTTTTTTTTTTTAATTTCAGAGCTCAATTTATTCATTTACACACTCAATTACTTGCACGCTTGAAATAAATTAACTCTTTTCTCTCATCATCTGAATACAGGTATCCGAGGGCACTGATATCAAACAAATAACTGCAAATTCGGTGTGTTTTCTGTTTAATAAACCACGCTGATTTCGCGATGTCTGCCTCTCGACATATTACTCGCCATCTTTCACCGCTTTCATTTGCAGCCAGGCCTGACAACTGTAAATCACACCGTGCTTAATTAAATGTTTTTCACCGTCGTGTCAGTGTGTGTCCTTCGCTTACAATGAGGGAGTGGTGGCTGCTTGACCCTTGATGACACCGGGATCGGCGGCATTGATGCGGAAAAGAGATGGATAAATAAGAGAGGATGTACGGAGGGAAGAGGCGAGGATATTGGGAGAAAGGAGACCCAGGGAGAGACAATGGTGCCAAAATACAGGAAGAGGAGAGAAACTTGGGAGGTGGGAGAGGAGGAGAGAAAGGAGAAGAGCGGCCAGCGTGATGGAGGTGGTAAATCTCCCTTCTGGCTGCTGAGGGAGAAGAGAGAAGAGGGCCGTGGCCAGATTTACGGCCGCCTGCTGGGGTAATAAGAGAATGGATTGGATCCTCCCCAACCAGCCCCTTCCCAGCACTGAGCTGCCCAGAGCTAATTTCAGAGAAACCTCACCGCTGCCCTATATATATAAATATATCCACCCTGCGATCTGGAGTCTACTCTGTGATCCAGTACATTATGCCGACCATTTAATCCAATGTGCTTTACGATGGATATACTCTTGTCATATGTAGGTCAGTGGCTCCTGTCTGGTCCCTGCAGACCTGGTTCTGCCAACTGTATCAGGTGATTGTCTGCTGCCATGGAGATAAAAAATGGAGCTGGCATTGTCCCCGGTGTGAGAGACGGACAGACAGACAGGCCGGCGGAGACAGACAGGCTGTTTTCAAACACGTGCAGAGAGGCACCTATGGGACGCAAAATGAAGACTCTATCTAAACAGCGTAATGGCTGAGGAGATAACCCTCTTCCTTTTCCCTTCTTCCTGTTGATACCAGTCCGTTTCTCCAGCTCATCCTGTCCATCTTCATGGGCTAAACCAAAACACTGGGAGTAATGACTTCGGGTATCCACCCTGCCTCGTGTAACTCAAGGGATATCCTCTCTTCTCTCACAGCAACGATCGAGAACATAGATATAATTTACCCACAGCAGCGTTGCGCTATTTCCATAAGATACCATTTGTCAACACGATAAAGCAAATAGATGCTGCTCATCTAATCAAGCGGGTGTGCATGCACTTGTGTTTGTGTGTCTAGGCTTAATCTCAACCTGCACTCATGGACTTCCTCTAATGTTTTATTATGTAGAGGCTGCAGGGCCTTCCTTTTTGTTGCTAAACCATTTTCACTTATTAGAAAGATCTTGGAAAGACATGGATGTTAAATCAGTATGTCAGTTTGGCGAGGCAGTTTCACTTTTAGTGCCTCCACTATTGCTCCGTGGAGGGTCATAACAGTCAACCATCAGGAATGACAGCCATGGGCACCCGTAGTGTAAAGCAGATTCCAGTAACTGTACGTCTTTCTTATGTCAAGACGCCCCGAGAGGCTCTGCCAATTTGTAATTATGGATAGAGATGGGAACGAGCCTCATGCTGTCAGTGACCCTCGGGGCAGCCATTGTTGCAGGTTGACGTCCCTTAAGCTTCTAAGGTCGGTGTCTGGTGGTCTGAAAGTGAAAATGTTCTCCCAAAAGGGGAAGATCCATGTAACAACGTGAATGCACTGGTGGTTTCATTTGACTAAGCCTCCTCTGGTGATGACACTGATACGGGCATCTTTGTGACATGGGATCAAAAAAAAATCCTCTGGCTACTTGAGACAATTGACATTCATCCTGACGGCACACTGGCGTCAAATTCTGTGGTAAACACGGGGGTGAAAACATTCAGCGACTCCTGGAGAACAACCGTTCAGAGCTCGATTAACACCAGGCATCCACCTACGGCTGTGCGGACCACCCAGCCTATCCCTGTATTTTTTTCCATGCATATAACCTCAAGTCAACTTCAATGTGCAGTGTTTAGACCTGAGTGGGGATGTTTTCCTCCTGGCCTAGTTGGAGCTAGCTGCTTGGTTTAAGCATTTGCCGGGCTAAATATTTAGTGCCCCACTTTTTTTTTCAAGCTTACTTGTAAGGAATGCGTTTCCTTGTTCTGTGGTGCAAACTTCTGCCAATTGTTGATTTCCATTATTCCTCTGAATAAAACCACAACCACTCACAACAAAGCAGAAGAGAGCTGGTAAACAGAAATGCAGCCAGGAAAAAAAACAAAAAAACAAAACAGTTTTAAAGTGTGCAAATTTTAATGGATTTATGGTGATTTTAGCAAAATGACACCCCAATGGTGTGTAATCACAAGATGGAATTACTTGTATGTAGCAGCTTTCAGGCATCAGTTTTTCTGTTTTTATTTTTTATTTTTGAACATGAATGGACGTGATCTGGGGTGAATTAACTTTGACTTCTAAGCTACCGAGGTATGTTTGGCACACATTTAAGCGACCACAGTTTTTGATGGACAGATTCAATAACAACTAATGAGGAGAAACTTGTTCCCCAAGAGCAAACAAGTTCCTGTTAATTTCTGTGTTTGTTTGCGTGCCTGCACCTGAGGGGAGCAGCAAGGTCACAGTCGAATTTGTTCCTTCTGTAAACTATTACAAACACACTCAAACTGGAGACTGAAGGTCATGGCACACTGGCATCTTGAGGCAACACAAATGGCCATTTTCATCGAGAGCTATGACCGGCCGTGTTTCCCTGTTACATTTTCTTCCCCTGTGGCCGGCAGTGTTGTCCCAGCTGCAGGCGACATCCGCCCCGGTCCGCTGCACATGCATCGTGCGTGGTCTTGTTTTGGGATTCAGCTCCCAGAGAGCCAATGGGTTGTGACTGTTGACCTTTAGCAGGGCAGTTAACATGACACAGAGCCTTGACCCCTCAGACAGCATTGTCACTATTAGCTCCTGCCAGCCTGGAGGCGAAGGAGATATATTGTTGTGCTCAGCACTCCTACAGGAGGAGGAGCAGGAGAGGGACGACAACAGAAAGTAAATGCAAGTAGAAATACTTTTACTGTGCTTAAGTATTGTTTAAGGAGCTTGTACTTAAACTTAAACTTTTTATGTCTCTGTTTGCTTTCACTTTTAAAATGCATAATTAAAATGCATTAATTTTACCCCACTTGTTTCCCTGGCTACTTTCATTACTCATTACAAATTAATAGGGGTGTTGGCCAGCAAGTGCGAACACAGTGTTTATAATTGGAGAGAATCTACAACACAGTCCACCAGTTCATTATAAATGCCCTTTTTGACAAATACATCTTTAGACTGCCCATCCAAAAATAAATAAATAATACATAAAAAGTTGTAAAATGTGCAAGAAGCTGTGCTGCATTCAGTGGAAGTATGCCCTTGGAATATCCATCCTATAAATTTCTTTCTTGTGAATTTTGATTATGGCTGAAATATTCAGCAAGCATTCTTTTAAACAACACTCCCTCAAATTTTGCAGTTGCTGAAATTGTTTAAAAAAAATTGCTGAATTATGAAACTGTTATGAAAGTGTTTGCCACAAGCATGGGTGACCAAGTTTTTTGTTTTGATCAAATTTAGGACAGATTTTTTTTCTTTCTTGAGCTTCATTTTACTTCATGTTTAATAAACCTTTGTTCTTGCATTTTTTATTAAGTGCTTTTGAATACTTAAGTACATTTAATATCAGTTTCTTGGGAGTGGGTTAGATTTTCTTCTTTGTGACTGATAACTTGAATAAATAAAGAGGTTTCTTGCAGCTGAAGTAACTCCCGTCTCCTTTTTTTTTTTTTTTATTATTCCTTATTTGTATTTTGCCTTCTTGGGAGTACTTTAATCATCTCCACACACTTCACCCTACTTAAACCTGAAAGGAAAAAAGTGCTTATGTTCTTGGTTGCAAAATCATTAAATATTATGTCAGTCGACCGAAATGCACTGTGCAGATCAGACGCAGTGTTCAGTGTCATAAGTGCAAAGTGTTTAGCATGTCTTGTTTAAATGAGGCTCCTTTGCATGTTCATTCTCTCCCCTCTGCTTTCCGTGAAATATGACCACAAAGTGCCCTGGGGTCAGAGGGTTAGGTACTTTCCTGAGACTGACAGGCTGTGTTGTGTGCGTCAGGAGTCGTAAATGATGCTGCGGTTCTCTCTACAGCATGCCGTCGTCGCCTCAGGGAGGGAAGAAGCGCAGCAAAGTTAATTTCGCAACATATGAGTGTGCAAGGGTGTGCGTTTGGGGGTGATTTAGAGGTGTGGGAGGGTGGGGGTCCGACTTGCTATGGGTTTATGGGAGCGTGTCCTAATCAACCTCTGCCAACAGCTTCACTTTTACAAGCTGTCATTTAACTTGTCACAATGCTCTGCTGGTTATTGACCTCCTCCTGGCTCCTCAAGGTTAAACTACTGGGCTTGTGTGCATAAAATATCACAGAGCAGGAGAGTGTGTTTCCTCTACTTGCACAGTCCACTTGGTCAGGGAATCTGGTCCAATGTGAGCACACCTGTTCTTACATTATACCACAGGTTTATGATCTGTAGCTGCAATCATGGTGTGAGCTTGATGGCAGCTTCAGAGTTGCTGTAAGATTTATTTTTTTCCATTTTAATGGGGCTATGCTAATGACTCCCACAGAGATCAAGTCTTTATGCTAAGCTACCACGAAATGCTACCCATAGGAACTAAACCACTGGACGTACAGAGGTGAAAACGGTGTCAAATATCTTGTCTCAGTCTGGGTAAGTCAGAA
Source organism: Myripristis jacobus (assembly GCA_900302555.1). Lineage (NCBI taxonomy): Eukaryota > Metazoa > Chordata > Actinopteri > Holocentriformes > Holocentridae > Myripristis > Myripristis jacobus. The sequence continues at coordinate 21,535 of OMLB01026723.1, read as the reverse complement.
AAGGATATTTGCCCAAAATGTATTTCTTCACAGGTTGTGTTCAGCACCAGAAAAGTGCTCACATGCTTACCTCTTCAACGCTGCCAGTCACATCAGTAGGTTTTGCATTACATATGTATGCACTGCTTTGTTCAGACCCACAGAATTATATCTTAACTTCTAGTGGAGATCCCAAAGTTTCCAAACATGTCAAACATTTCCTGCTGAATTAAGAGAGATCTTTATAAAATGATGCACAAACTGATGATGCACATTGAGATATTTTCAGTATAATTGTGATGCAGCTTCAGTGAAGCTGTACAGCCAGCAGATACAGAATATGTTTATGAGAGTACCATACAATTAACTGCTCGCGGAGAAATTTAAAGGAAAATCTGAATTCAAGGGGGTTAAAGTCTATCAAATGCTAAATCAAAGCTTTTCCTTATCCTTCAACAAAATCCTCTCTGCATTTGTTTGGCTTTCAGAAACCTCTCTCATTGTTTTGATGCACAGTTGAACCTGCTGCGGCATGTCGGTGTCCATTGTCTGCTAATAACCTCGTGTAAGAGCACAATTGTAACACTACACTGCAGCATCGTAGCCCTCGGTTCTCATGGGAAGATGCACACACATGTTGCTTCAGGGGTTTCCTGAGGCTGCTGTCAGTCCAGCACCTGGATCGTGGCTCTCTCCCTCTCTCTGCCACTGCTGTGTTTTGTCCCTTCTCCAAAACAGATTAGTGTTTGATGTGCTCGTGTCTCAAGGGGCCAGGACGGCAGGGCAGGGGCCCGTGGGATTTAGAAAATACTGCTTTTGATTTCAAGTTGGTCTACGCCGGCTTAAGTCTTCTCTTTGGGTTTTCTTTTGTTTTTTTTCCCCACATACACACAGACACACTCTTTCTCTCTCTCTTTATGTCTGACAGTCTTTAGTCTAAAACTTATTTCCCTTCTTGTTCCTTCATTTATTATGAGCCCACTATGCTCTCTCTTTTCTCCTTTGTCTCTCCCTCTGTCTTGCTCTGTTTCTGGGCGCTGTTGCCTCATCACACAAACCCCCGAAGCCGAAGACGACCAAAGGGGAAACAATGTATGAACACCGCCGGTTAAACCTCGTCATTGCGCCGCTTGTTTCTGTTTTTGTGCTTGTTCTTTGTGTGCATACAAAGAGAGATGGGGGTTGCGCTTTACTTGGTGAGGTGACAACACGGTTTTCTCACTTTGCTGCAGATTAATTAGCCCCGAAGATCAAACAGCTACCAGCGAGCACATGAAAAACAACAAAGAACATCACCCCTTTTCCCCCCAGAAACAATTAAGATGCTCCCAATCTGTCTAGCACTCACGGCCTTGTGCCATCTGACTGGCCCGCCATCAGATGCGTTATCGGGGGCACAAAGGTAGCTCTCACGGGAGTGTTTCCCATCTGCTGAACACGCTGAAATCAGCGGCACATGTTTGCTGGGGCCATTGTGTCAGAGGTGAGGTGTCCCACACAGAACTCTCTAATGTGAATTTAATCAGCATCTGTTTGGTCTCTTATCTTTTGTCAAATAAGAGCACAGAAGTGTGATGCAGATTGAGATTAGAGAGCCAGTCTCCTAATGAGATCAGATTAGATCAGATCAGATTGAAACAGGTGAAATTTTAATGATCCCCAGGGGGAAACTGCATACACAGCTCACATAAGTGAAAGTGCTTCATGAAATCAGCTGCTGTTGTCTGTGGATGACATGAAGACTTGAAATCACGTTTACACTATACATTGTATACAGTGTCAACTGTGGGCTGCAGCTGCACTGAGGCACCTGTTTTTGTATGATCCCACTTTGTCATAGGCAAACATGCTCTTAACCCTACTGTTACATTCAAATCTACTAACATTTTTCATCAGCTGGGCCTAAATCCAGAAAAGTATTATAACAAAAAAATGTTACCCAAGTTTATATGTCAGGTTCTATATGTGTCTTGCTGATTACCTAAATAGCCCTTTAAATAAAACTTATTAAAACACTGAAAACATATAATCATGATTTTGTTTACCCTCTTGTCCTCATTAAATTAGGAAAAGTGATTAAATATGAGGGGAAAAAATTATGTTAATAATGTATTTAGATCCGTTAAACACTGAATGGAGACAAATTGACCCCAAGGATCACAGGAGGGTTAGGAGGCTTCTCGTAGCCTCTATGTAGTGTAACCTGTAGGTGCACATCGCCATCTAGTGGTGACAACAGTGTCTGCACTGAAGCAAGGTTTGTTGATGAACCGAAAGCCAATAAACTCCTCAGATTACACACAGCCATAACGCTAATCCCTCAAATAAATCAAACACTTTTAATCACTAGACTTATTTCACTAAGTTATTGTTTTCTCCGTTTGAGTCGATATAATGTGTGTTTGGTGTCACATAGGAACCAGTGATCTGTTGCGTGTTTCCTCAGGTGGAGGCGGACCTGCGCTTGAAGGAGCAAATCAAAATGGCGAACCAAGAGGAGTCTGTGAGGGAGTTCGTTGCTGTTACTGATGTCGACGAGGAGAGGGCCCGCTTTTTCCTGGAGTCTGCCGGCTGGAATCTGCAGGTACGTGCTGACACGATCTCCCCGCTGTGCTGTGCGGGACGGCGCGGCGGGAGGTGTGCGGGAAACAGCGACAGGAGATGTCAGTGTCACAAAGCTAGCTTGCCGGCTAAACAGGCTGGCTAATGTTAGCCGCTGTTGCCGCACCGGCGATTTTGTGCAAGTCACCCTTTAACAATGGCCTTAATGGAAACCGCTGCTGTCACCCAGCACCACGGCGGCGAGGCACGCAGCCGGCACACCTATGGGCACAAGACGGCACATTAGTTTTGAATTGCTGCCCTTGGAAACAGTGATTTTCATCAGCTTGTCGCTGCCCTGCCTTTCAGTCCATTGAGTCGTGCTAGCTAAGTGAAACTAGCTTGTAACGCCGCTGAGCTTCAGCCAGCGTCAGGGCAGTTAGCTTCCGGTGCTAGCCTTACACCGTCACTCAAAATTAATAAATAAAATAAAATAAAAAATAAAAATTCAAATAAAAAACAATATTGCGGACATTCATTAATATGAAATCAGTACAGAAGAAATACAACACATCAGTTATTCCTCTCTTAAGAGTTCACAGTACAGATTGGCCGTTGTTTTACTTTTTTTCTAGTGTTTACAGGTTTCATATAGTCTTGATATATTATTTAAATTCACTATAACATAGAGAAGGTGGCGGTAATCTTTGAAATTCTGCAGTTGTGTCTATGAAATTTACCATATAAAATCAATACATTTACCACGAAATCTGTTAGATTTGTCACGTTCATAATACTGAGTGACGTTTTTACTTTCAGTTTGAGCACTGTGACTTGTTCTCCTGTTTCTTTACACAACATTATGTTGAGCACATGTCGGAAAAAAATTGGATATTTGAATGTGTTTTCAGTATATATTAAACAAACAAACAAATAAAAACCCTTACATTGTTGGACTTGGACCCCCAGGGACCATTTGGCAGAGGAGGGTGGGAGGGTCTTTTCGGCTCCCTTTCAAAATAAATCCATATTGACATGCATTTACACACGAGTCACTAACCACAGGAGGGACTATGACTGCACTAGTGCTGCGATATACAATATAACTAGTGGTTCACACTTAAAATTTGAATTGTCGCAACTGAAAATTGAGCATTTTTCAAAAACACAAAGTATTTTATTGATTAGAACAGACTGATCACTGTCTTAGGCTAACCCTAAATTTGATATTGCCCATATCATTGTCGTTTGAGAAATTAATATCGCCAATGTTCATATTTGGATGACGCATAATATATGATATGATAACAATATATTGTTCAGCCCTACTTGTGACACACTCTCTATTGTTATCACCACAAGGCTGCTCATTGGCCAGCTGAAGGCCATCAGTGACACTTTTTGAGATTATTGATTGATCATGTTGTCACTTGTTAATTGAGTTGGGTTAGAGTTATCAGTCGGTCAGCTGTCAGGATTTTCAGATGGCATGGTCTGATTTTTTTTTTTTTGCTACCTCTCACTCACACACACATACACACACACTAGCTTGCCCTGGCCAGTTTCTTTGAGGATGGAGCTGAAGATGACATAGTGACGCTTCCTCAGCCTGAAGGCGGATCCTCGGTGTCCCGGTCTGCAGGTCCAAGGTAAAGTTTACAGCTTTTTTTTAGCTTTTACAGTTCATTTTAAACAGTGCTTGAATTTCAAAGCTCTTGTTTTACTGTTGAAATTGCTTTTAGTTTGTTATATAATGACACAATATCAGGCTAAAGTCCAATATAATAGAAATTGGTCCCATAACAAATCTCAGTGTAGTGTTGATATAAATGTCAGCAAACATGAGAAACTTGGCTTACTGGTTGTATTGCATGTCTGCTTGTCACTTATAGACACTGCGCCCTGTATCAGCTAATCAAGTTTTCCTTTTTAACAGTTCTCAACCCAGAGTGACCTCCTTCAGAGATCTGATGCATGAGGCAGAGGATGAGAGTGATGAGGAAGAAGGCCAAAGGTGAGCTCTATTTATAATGTGGTACATTTTTGTGATCCATGTATGTCTATACCCTTAATACTGCCAGAGGGAGAACTAAGACATCCTAAGTGCTGTGTGCAAAATAGTCAAGAGACACTCGGTTGCTACTTTTTGATGATGTGGTACTTAATTAATCAAAAAATAGCTGAGGGTCCGCGCTCATGTCGTATTTTTACAGACTTTAATTAATCATTAAGGGGAAAAGACAAGACAAATGTTTTGGCTCCAGGCCTTCATCACTGCATTTGCTTTTTAGTTTTGTTGGTTGATGCACCAGTTCTGAAGACTTAATTGATCGCTGTAGGGACATTCTGCATCCACTTGTCCCCCTGCTGGGACAGGTCAAAGGTCACAGTCAGTTACAGAACAGCACCCGTGGAGCTGTAAATGATTCAGTGTTTTGTTGAAGTGCAATGTGGATTTGGAAGTAAAACTGAACTTAAAAACCCATTTACATGCACATTTAGAGAGAATAGAGCGGCCCCGTGTCTTTCCGTGTGTTGCGGCCATAAACTCCCGCTGCCCTTCTCATCCTCTTAAGCGGTTGTCACAGTTGTTCACATGGTATTAAGGCTTTAGGCATGCCTCTTTATCTCTGCTGTACATCCTTGTAGCGTGTGGACGGCAGAGTTTCACACCAGGCGAGTGTGTTTCCAGAATGCGCCAAACTATTTTTGGTCTCACCTCATTCACTGGGCACTGGGCGTGTGTTCTGCAGCATCAACAAATTCTGCTGCTGGGCCAGTGTGACAGACTGGTTGTTAAGAGATGGTGTTTGTGTTTGGCTGCTTCATTCCCTGTCTTTAATGAGTATGCCAGAGTTATTTACAAATCGAATCATTTTTTATGCTTTCTATGTCTAGGTTACAGTTCCCATCATTTTGTAACTCATGCCGGTGTACAAACTGCGACAAACTAAAGGAGAAAACTACATAAAGTGTCTCAGTTAGATGTTGGGTAACCATGAACATCCAGAACAGCTTCAGTGCTCCTTGGTAGATTGGCAGAAGGGGTGCAATAACAATTCTTCTAAAAGATACTGCACATAGAGAAGGACATTAGCATCTTGTGAGGAGCATTTTCCACCTGTCCCTTTTGAGGAAAGACTCACTGCAAATCAATATAAACCAATTCTGAGTGATCAGCTTCATCCTGTGATGAAACATGTCTATCCTGATGCGAGTGGTCTCTTCCAGGATGACCACGCCCCCATCACCAGGGCACAAGGGCTCACTGAATGGTTTGAAAATGATGCAAATGATATTCTATGGCCTCCACATTCACCACATATTAAACCACATGAACACTGCTGGGAGATTTTGGAGCAACATGGTAGATAGCACTCACCACTGCCATCATCAAAACACCAAATGAGGGAGCAGGAGCACTGAAGCAGTTAGGAGGCCCGTGGTGATCCAACACTTTACTAAGACACTTTGTTAGTTTATCCTTTAATTTGTCACGTCTGTAATTAGATATTTTTTATGGTGTTTGCTCTTTTAAGTTCTTTTAATACAAACTTTATGGTGCCTACTATAAACTGTTGTCCAGCCTAATAAAAATGTCTTTATTAAGATGGTGATGTTACAATATAGTTTGTGAGGCAAAGTGTTTTTGCAGATTTACTTCCTGTTTGAGACTTCCATTTCTTCCTGTGGGAATTAGGAGATTGAAACAGGAAGCAGAGTGTAATGAACTGTGTAACCAGTATGAGAGCCTGTCAGCTCAGACACAATAAGAAGACAGTAAAAACCAAATGAAAGCTTCTTGTTCACTGTGACGGATTATCCAGCTCTGTAGAGGTTGTTTTTCCTACTGTGCAAGAGTGAACGAAACATCTTCTTTTGAAGAAAGGAAAACAAGCTCTGGTATCTTCAACTATGCTGATTGTGTTGAGACTCCAGGAGGAATAGTGGAAAGCAAAGCGGGAATTTAAATGACTGGCACAAGCTAAAAATGTATAGTTTTATTACATTAAGTATGGTTTGCACGCTGACTTATTGCACAGATTAGCTTCTGAAAGGCCCGTACTTGCAAAAATATAGCAGTGTGTGAGTCTATGATGTGTTGGTGTGATCGCCTTCGTTTGTCATCTGGGTCATTAGGTAAGAGTGTTGGGTTCTCTGTCTTTGAACTGTAAAACCATGCTGGGACACGGCTTGTCATTTCTAGCACTACAGCTGATGCTCTTACCCAGGGTGATTTGCAATATGTGCAACAGTAGAATGAGCTTCATTTTCTACATCATCATCTTTATAACCGGCCAATGGTAAGGAGTGCAAGGGTCAGCCGTAATGTGCTGTCAGCATCTTTTATCAGAGAAGCTCAAAGAAAAGGGAGACACGAGGAATAGAGGCTGATACCGACTTGACTGAGCACGTTCTTTGATCTCGGCCCTTACCTTTTTCTTTCTACAAGTGTCTTTTTTCACATCCTGCGCTGTCTTCTTCCCTCCCCTGCTTCGGCCCAGGTTTTTCGCTGGGGGATCAGAGCGCAGCGGGCAGCAGATCGTCGGGCCTCCCAAGAAGAAGACCTCCAACGAGGTGGTGGAGGACCTGTTCAAGGGAGCCAAGGAGCACGGGGCTGTGCCTCTGGACCGGAGCGGGAGGGGACCCGGGGAGCCCAGCAAAGCCAGGGTAAAGTGTAGCTCATGAAAACAATATGATCAGCTGTTTGCCTAAGTAGTCTTCCTCACCTTCTCTTTGCTTTTTTCCCCCACCCCTCAGGCTTTTGTTGGAGGAGGCTACAGGCTGGGAGCGGCACCTGAGGAGGAGTCGACCTATGTGGCTGGAGAGAGGCGATCCTCCAGCGGCCAGCAAGATGTGAGGAGTACCTCTGATACCTCACCTTTCTTTCTCCTGAAACTTGTGCACATGTCTTTCAATGCACGCTGTGTTTTTTTATTTTTTATTTTAAGATACAGGAGTCTTAGTTGTTTGTTTCGGTGTGTGGTGTTGATAACAATCACATCCCTTGTGCACCCACAGTTTGTTCTCTGTCATCATTCATCTCAGAAACAGATGCAGCATGGTAAATCAGATTTTTAAGTCGTGCTAAGTAATAACCAGCACTACTGCTCCCATGAGCTTGAGTGAGGTTATATCCTACAGTATGTGGAATAAGACCCAGCAATGACTTGCATTTCAGTACAGAATTTATGTACGTGTGTGTGTGTGTGTGCATTAGGTGCATGTGGTGCTGAAGCTTTGGAAGACAGGTTTTAGCCTGGATGACGGAGACCTCAGAAATTACAGTGACCCTGGAAATGCCATCTTCCTTGAGTCGATCCGCAGGGGGTGAGGACAGTCTTTCCATACAACAACAAAGTCTATCCTGTCTATCTAAAGTAGATTTTTGACACTGCTGACCATGTGAGATGAAATCCTATTTTCATTGTTGCCCCTCAGGGAGATTCCTCTGGAGCTGAGGCAGCGTTCCCGAGGGGGCCAGGTGAACCTGGACATGGAGGACCACCGGGACGAGGAGTTCAGCAAACCCAAGATGGCCTTCAAAGCCTTTGGAGGCGAAGGGCAAAAGCTAGGGAGGTGAGATCATTAACAGGCGTGGCTGTCAATCACAAACTCTAACAGGAATAAAAATAAGAGTATTTCAGAACAACTTGTTTGTACAGTGTGTGTTTGGCTGGTGTTGCTCTGTCTGTCCACAAGAGGGCAAACAAGCAGTGAATCTTTAAGCAATGAATCTGTCCATGTGATTTATCAGACATGTATTTCGGTCAAGGACTTAAATTTATTTGACTAAATAAAACAGACATGGGATATTTGCAAGTTAAAGTTTATTTTTTATCCAGCAGTGCCTTGCTTTCACATTCAGTTTCACATATTCACACCTGGAAGCTTGCACTTTGGAACTTTATTTGTAGTTGTAGGATTGGTAATGGCACACAGTTAATTTTCCTTGGTCGTGTTTGTATTTTTCCCCTTGCCAGTCTTCAATTTGTGGGGTTTATTAGTCTAATTATGATATTTTTCTCCTCTCATCACTCTTTCAGTGCCACTCCAGAGCTGGTTTCGACTCCGGCTGGCTCCCAGCAAGAACAGGCTGCCAACGAGGCCCAGGCCAGTGCCTCCGTGACCCTCGACCCCTCCCAGCCCGTCACTAGTATTCAGATCCGACTGGCCGATGGCGGCAGGCTGGTCCAGAAGTTCAACCACACCCACAGGTGAGGGGTGGCGTTCAGTTATTTTTAATCAAGAGCTTAGCCATGCATATTATTTGCCTCGTGGGCAAACTAGAGTTCTCACCAGTGTTCCTTGAACTCTTGGTTTTGGACCCAAAACTCATCACAAACCTGTTTCTGCTGAAGCCCCAAGTAATAACATTTACTTTAAACAGATTCAGGCTCTATAGACCTTAAACACATCATCTGTTTCAACATGAACAGCAGGTAAACACAGGTGTTACTCATGACATTAATAAATGTTCTGTCCCATTTTGTTGCTGTTCAGACAACTCTAGACTGAAATGTAGCAGAACTTTAGTTAATGTCATTAGTAACACTTGCTACTTGTTGTTCACGTTAAATAGGACAGGAATATGTTAAATAGGAATAGGAACTAGAAAAAAACAGATCACTACCTCACAAATTTATCATGTTTATTTTTATTTATTTTTTTCTGATTTCTCTCTCATTTGAACCTTTTCCTTGTGGATTCCAGAATAATAAATCAAATGACACCCAAGCTAGGAAATATCTTCTTTGGCAGAACTGTTCACTCTCACAAGCCAAGAATGGTTTAGAACCATTAATAACAAAGTATGCTAAAATATTATAGCTCTCAAAAAAACAAAACATCCCCTAACAGAAATATTTCAATTTAGGAGAGTTTTATTAATAACTGTCATTTGTCATCATAACAATAAGACAACCAAGTTTTGTATGGCAATTTTCCTGTATTTCATTATCATATGATTCTATTTAAAGATGATTATTGTGAATTAAATGGTGATCCAGGCCTGCTTGTGAAATAAAGTACTACACAGTTACAGAAGTACAGAACAGTATAGCCAACAACCTTGCAGATCGTCTGGTCGTGTCTGTGCTGAAAGCCATGTTTCCTCAGGGTGTCTGACGTGCGCCAGTTTGTGGTGGGAGCCCGGCCCGCCATGGCTGCCCGAGAGTTCGTCCTCATGACCACCTTCCCCAACAAGGAGCTGACGGACGAGAACCAGACGCTGCGGGAAGCCAACCTCCTCAACGCTGTCATCGTCCAGCGGCTAAAGTGAGGGGAAAGTGAGAGCACCGGCCCCCCCGCCCCCGCCCCCCTGGTGGTGCGGCTGAGTAACTGCAGCCCTGTGAAACCCACCGCCCCTCCTGAGGGAGGAGAAACCATAGACTTATGTATGGACTTCTAATTTCTGATTTTGTTTTTCTAAAGTGAAAAATTGCATTCTACCCGCCCTCAGCCTCCACCCTCAGCCCCTGCTCTGCGGTCTGTGACGGGCGGTAACGGGGAGGGGGGGAGTTATCTTGAAAAGGAACAAAGTTCACGGAAAATGTGTTGGAAAGCCTGCAGATGCTGTCTGATGGTGGTTTTGATTGGGATGTGTTAACCTGTGACAGAAGTAGTCGGTTTAATCCAATAAAACACAACAGTCCAGCTTTCCGAGGATCAGTCCAGTTACTAAGCTTATCCAGAGATGTTCACTTAACCGCTTTTCATTTCCCTGCGACGTGCCACCCGATCTTCCTCTTCCATTTGCCGTGATTGGCCCCCTCGGCCGTTTTTCCTTTTCAGGCACTGAGGTCCCAGCACACCAGTTCAGTGGCAGATTTCTCTTGTGGCTCTGTCTCGACAGCACAAACCAGAGCCATGAAACAAGCAGAAGTCTTGTCAGGATATTAGTGGGTATATCAATCTAATCTTACCCCAGTTTTGTACTAGTTTTCAACTCTCTCCAACCCTTCATCTTCCTTGGGAGAGACATGTAATTTACTTAAAAAAAAACAAACAAAAAAAACAAACATTAAAATCAAACTGCTGCGTTGTTTCCTTTTTTTTCTTCTTTTTTTCTAAACTTATACCGGTAGCCTTACGCTCCTTTATTCACCTTCAGAATCACAACTGTCCCTGTGTCCAAATGAAGATTTAATTATTTTTTTAAACTGACTTTTTTTTTTTTTCCTTTCTCTTTCTTTTACAGAACGATAGGATTGTCCCATTAAGACAGTGGGGTTTTGATATTGTGTAACATTAACAATAGTTAGAAATGGCTTTATTATCAAACAAAAGAACATGTGGATTGTTAACACTGGGTTGTAGTTGTGGCAATTAAATTCCTATGACACACTGACATCTTCTATGCATCCTGGGGAAGACGGATATATGTTTGGACCTCTGGAAAAATAAATCCATTTTATGTTTGGTGTATAAAGTATTTTTTGTCTCGTGTTTTCTCTGTTCGGTGGGAATTGGCCATATTCTACTTCCCTGTGGTGAAATACATAAATCCTAGTTATGTCGGCATTTCTGAGAAAACGTGAATGCATTTCTGTCAGACAGTAAATCTTTGTTTGAATCTTCCTGCACGGGTTGCATTTGCCAGGAATACTGTTCTAATGCGAGTTATAAAATGTTAATGCTTCCTCTAGAAAATTAGATCAGAGTGGATGACCCCTCTGGGGCAGAAGTAAAGAGGAACTGTCTCCCGGTCCATGTTATTCAGACCAGGGGGTGAGTCATGGGATTATGCACCCTTGTGTCGCAGAGACACATGCTCCTCACACACTTCATTTCATCTTTCAAAATCGCACAGTGGGTGGAAAACACTCACAGTTAATATTACATAAAAGTTTGGCTGCTACTTTCAAACACACATTTTTGAAAGGAGCAACATTAACATTTTCACTTTGTATGTATATCCATTATTTTCTGTAAAGCACTGGGTTGTATAGTTGCCAGTGTGTTAGCAGTTACAAGAGTAACCAGACTCTTATCAACCCTCTCTTTTCCAGTCCCTCAGTCCTGAAGACCAGCTAGTAGAGCAAGTACAATTATTTAAATACGATGGGATGGAGATCGACAGCTCCTTGTCCTTTCCACAGCACAGACAAGAAAGCTAAGCAGCGCCTCTGCCTGCTGAAGAAGCTCAGGACTTAAATCAGTACAGGACACTAATTGAATCAATACTCACCTCCAACATTTCATCCTGGTGCAGTGCCGTCACCACCAAACACAAAACAAAACTAATCAGGCCAGCCAAGTAATTGGTTCACCCCAAACTCCCTTATCTGAACTGTACACCTGGTCAGTAATCAGGAAAGCTGCTGTGATCAAGCAGGACCCCCTGCACCCACTGCACCAGTCCTTTCAAGTTACCGCCGTCAGGTCAACTCTGCAAAGTCCCACTGGCCCGGGAAAACATTTACAAAAAGTCTTTTATTCTCTCTTCCATCAGCACCACGAACAGATTAAAATAGGCACTGACCTGTTTAACACTGTTCTTGTCAGTGGTGTTTGTAGCCAGTATTAGTCCTAGTCTACGTATGTGTACATGTTTAAATGTGAAAATTTATCTTACACTGTGACAAAGGTATCTTATCTAATCGACAATACTGTTTCTAACTCTCCATTCACTTCCTTATGGTAGCAAAACAGCTCCAAAAGACCACCTTTAGCACATAAATGAATGCAAAAAGTGGGTTATGCCAATATAAAAAGTCCCAGTACCCATTTTTTTTTAGAAAATTAAACAGCTTTTTTTCTTGTCATTTTCCATTTGAACTGGAACGTAGATCCAGCAGTTCCATATAGTAACCTAACTACCTCATAGTACTTTCGCAAGTAATTGTAAATTCACAAAAAATGGGAACCGGGATTTATTGTTTTTCATATTGGCATTATCTGCTTTGTTCGTGTTCTTTTATGAGCTGAAAGTGTAATTTCAGGATCTGTTTTACAGTGTTACGGAGGTGAATGAAGAGACACAAATGCAGTATTACAGCAGCTCAGGGGAGCACAGAGCAGCTAACGAGTTTATTTCTCCACCATGTGAACTCATACAATGTAACACCCAGTCCACTATACAACCTAACACATGCATTCAGGTAAAGTGCTATAATTTTAGAGACACTCAAACGGTGAAGTAAAAACAAAACTGTTTTCCCTTAGAGAGAAAGATTTCACTGCAGTTTGGGCTTTAAAACACCGTGTTTCCTTGGCTGTGGGAGGTTAGTTTTGAAGCTCATCCTGCAGGTGCTGATTGAAGACAGGCGCATCGACAGCGAGCACAAAAGAAGAGGTGGACGTGCACTCCGCAGAGAGTCCAGACATTTGGCTGCAACCGCGGACGAGCCTGTGAGGATGTACTGTACTCGCCGCATTGTTTTTTTTATAGCCGAGGTCTGCTCCTTTATTGGAGTTGGATGTGTTGAACCCAAGTGTCATTGTTTCAAACGGGCGCTAAATGATAACCCTTGATTTGCACGGAAGATAATTAGCCCTTGTACAAAGTAATTGCACTCGAGAGATGGTTCTGCTCCCGCAATCTAATTTGCTGTCCGGCCTGACACTGAGGTGGGTACATTTGTATTCAACAGTCAGAGCCCATATACCGGCTGAGAGCCTTTTTCAGCTACTTTAATTAAAGGCGGCTCTGCAGAAATGAAATTACAGCAAACACAGCATCAAGACGCTCTGAGTGTCATTGGTTTTTGTTTGTTTTTTAACCTTACACTGCAATAAATTACTTGAAACCAGGATTATCAGTTTATCTGCTCATGCCGACATTTTGGTGACGTTGTTTCCAGGTGAGTGTTTCACCAAGCTCATTTCTTCCAGTTGCAACTGTCAACTCAACTTTATTTATATAGCACCTTTCATACAAACACGCAGCCCAAAGTGCTTCACAATGCAAGATTAAAACAAGACAGGCAAAAAATAAAAACAATAGACAACAATAAAAATGATACTAGACTAAAAATGACAATAAAAACTATTAAGTGTTAAAAACTAATAAATAACTCAAGGGTAAAAATGAATATGAAAACCAATGATTAAACTGAAATACTAAGGTTATGACATTACTCCAAAATAAAAGCCAGATGAAAAAGCTGGCTCTTTAGTTTCCTTTTAAGATACCAAGCGAGTTTGTCTTTCTGAAATCCAAAAGTTTTAGCTGCTTCCACATTTTTTCCCCAAAAATGTATCAACATCCACAGATACAATTTTTTTGAACCTATGGAAATATTAGTTTGATAGCAAAATCTTGGTAAGAGGCTGCCTGTGCGGGTTAGTTGATCTGATCTCTGTTCTGTTCTGTTCTGTTTTTGTTTCTGCTTGTTTCTGGGTCGGTCTCTGGATGCTCCAACAAACTATCTTTGGATCCGCGGTCAGCGAGAGTAGGAGGACACGCTTCAGTAAACTCATCCCTTGGTGAGTGACTGAACAGGAGAGGCATTTGTTTCTCTGCTCGCTGTGGAAGAGCTTCTGGTTTCAATCCCACATTCAGCCCCAGACTCTCTGAATCCAGCGCTTGGCGGCTTGAGCGCTTTCAAATTGAGGGTGAACTAGACGTTTGATGAATTCAAAATGCCCAGTATTCATTTGTGGGTATTTATTATAAATAGATACCTGCTTCATGTTGCCCTATATGCATACAGGAGCTTGTCCTTCAGGGTGGCAAAAATTGCTGCATAATGGGGCTTATGTTCAGTGGTTTTCCCATTTAAGCTTCACAGTGACTTGAATGAACCTGACCTCACTGCCAAACAAATTGGCTGGATAGCACTGCTAAAATAAGATCATAAACCAGACTTCAATTTGGATTTTCATTTTTTTTTTCTTGTAAAGAAGGCCTTCTTTGGAATATGGTGTTTCCAACCAGTGTCCCATGTGTCTCTTTCTTTGTCATACACACACACACACACAGGCACAGACACACACACACTTAAACTTTTCAACTTGCTTTGCCTTTGAGCTCATTTCTTCTGTCATATCTCTCTCTTTCCTCCTGTGATCCCATAGGAATGCATTTTCTCCGCCGTTTGCTGTTGTCTCCTACATGGTGATGCGGTTCGTGCCTGACGCCTCTTCAACCTGTTCCTGACTGTCACTCAGCGCCACCGCAGTCTTCTTGCATTTTGTAGCATGCTGGTAGATCTTTTACGCCCACATGATGCTCAGGAACAGTTGTTGGACATTACAATTACGCTACCTCAATACAAACAAACTTTTGTTACGCGTGGAATGAAATTTCTAATCCTTTGCTTGCAGACATGATAGGTGCACTTGTTCATGTGTGAGTCAGGAGCGTAGGACCAAAGGAAAACAGTTCAGAGGAACCAGGCGTCAGCAGCCTCCTGGGCTGGGGCGGCAGAAAGCAGCTATGTGTTGAACCGATAAATATTTGATTCCCTCTAAAATGTTTGATTAAATATAGGATTTTCATTCTCCATCATAGCTTTTATCTCCAGGACGGTGGTGGATGAAGAGTGAAATCTGTCTGCGGTGTCGCCTTGCAAAGGTGTGAGGAGGAGGGCCTCAAGTAGAAGTGGTAGAACAGAAAGAAAAAATGTTAAAGTGGAAACGTATAATGGGTGTTTAAACAGCCTGTGCAATAAGGCAACCATTAATCCATCATCATGACAGTACAAACAATTCCTTTGACTCTCGCCACCCTCCCACCCTGGTCCCGCTTTTAACAGTTTCATTTCGTGCATCATTTGTCATTTGATAAGCCGACTGCAAAGACAGAGAGAAACGAAAACACATTAAAGAAATGATACACCGCATAATGCCAAAAATCATTTTCACGTAATTTGTCAGAACAGTGTCACTTTGTGAACACACTAAGTCTCATAGCGCTTCTATCTTCACTGCAAGGACTACCTTTATTTTATCATTTATCATTTAAGCCGCAAGCTGGTACGGCATTCAGCTGCGTTTACTGTCAGATCTCCCCTGTGCTGCTTTGAGCCGGTGTGACCGGGCTGAGGACAAACAGGATCAAGGAGGGAAAACAACATAGTGCTGGTCATGAAATCTGGCCTTTGAAATTGAAGTAATTTTTCTAACAGGTCAGTGAATGCAACAGCAGTAGGGCTTGTCCGGCAGTCCTTGACAAGTGTCAGCGGTGTTACACAGACACTGGGCTGAACGGATGAATGTAAAACACAGTAGAGCTGTCATGACAGATGCTATTAGTACAGTGAGTACCATTAACCACTTGAACGACCAACATTTCCCTTACATTTCTCCATTTTTTCCCATTTGGTACGACCGTGTCACATCCACATCCTGTATCTGCTGGTTTCAACACTTCACTGAAGCTTCATCACACTTACACTGAGTGAAACATTCAAACCCAACATGCCATTGTTTTATGGCTGCAGCATTACATCGAACAGCAAATATCTAGATTGGCACGTCTTGTTCGTCATTTCATGCACATTTCCCTGTAATTCAGCAGGATATATGTGGTGGCTGTGGGAACCTTGGGATCTCCTCTAGACTTTAAAACAAAGCTCTGTATGAGTTTGAAGCTCAGCTCAGCCGCGCAGCGATGACAAACCCTCCCAAGGGAGCGGCAGGGCTGAAGAGGTTAAAAAAACTGCAGCGCCGGGAAGATTACAGCAAAACTGTTGGCTGATGCTTTTAGGACTCTGTTCCATTGTGAGAGAGTTCACCCAAAATGTGAAATTTAGGCCATGAGTCAGCCCTAACAGGAGGTTACACAAGCTTATTATCCCACCAGTGGCCTTCATCCCTGCTCGGTATAGTGATGTCAGAAGGGGCAAAAAAAAAAACTTGTTTGCAAAGATGTTCGCGCTCTCATGAGGGACAGTGTAGCAAAAAGCACGGAGCTCACAGCGAGTCGTATGTTACTTAACTGAACATTTAACTGGCAACTACAGCAGCACTGATCCCTCTGAGTTTTTGAATCTCATGAACAGGACATATCAGGGGATGCTCATTCCCATGACAACAGGATCAGTCATCTGTAATATTTTGGAGTATTTTTTACACAAGAATCATGCCTAATGCTGCAAAATGTAGTCTGTCACCATGTTGTGTTCCTCTTCAACCCTGCTGCAGTATCTGTATAGCTCCATAATGCAATGGGCTCTTATTAATGCTCTTCATTTTTATGACATACAGTATCATGAGGATTTTATTGTAGCACAATTATTTGAAAATGTGTGTGAAGAGTAACTGCATACATAATCTTTTAAAGGTAGAGTGTGTGTAGGATATATATTGAGTCAAATGGGATATACTATTCATAAACATGCCTTTTATCAGTGGATAAAAACAAGAAATGAATAATCACAGTGTTTTCGAATAGGTCTTTGTAATCTACAGAAGCAGGGTTCCGGTTTTACATGCGCTGCCATGTTTCTACAGTGGCTCAGACGGGACAAACCAAACCAAACCACTCTTGCAAGTGGTTGACGGGAGTGGGTGGCACTAACACGCTGGCTGGTAGCGAACTGCTGGAACTGCTACCAGAAGAGGAGTAGTAGTTTGTTTTGCTTCTGGTTGTGCCCGTGGTGCATCATATCCACACTGCAGCAAGAGCAAGTGAGCACGAGATGCTGTCCAAGAAACTGAGACATGATGACGCAAAAGGAGGACAGGACAAACGACAGCAGAAAACAATAAATTCTGGCACCGGTTTTATTCGATGGAAATCAGTGATGACTGCCAGTGGTTTCCAGAGCGACGCAGAAGTCAAGCGTTTTCTCCCTGATAGGTAACAGGCCGCAGTAATTCTTTTCTGTTTTTCATTGTTGCTGTGTGTGAGTTTTATTTGGTGATAATACCATGGGGAAAATGCAGCTGGGAAAATGTTTCCATAACACACTGTGGAAAATCATAGAGGAACAAACAAGTTCACTCACTGACACTCATATTTACTAAGAGGGATATCATAGACCTATCAGAGGTCTTCTTATTTACAAGCCTGAATGAGCTCATATTGTCTACATATTGTGATGCTATAGCTCGCCTAAGGCTTCAGCACCAATTTGCCAGCGTTACACCGATATGGGGATAAGCAAGGATATCTTATTGACACAGCACAGTGTTGTATGCCATGTGTAAGTTAGAGCAATTTGCAGCCTATATACAAGCCTATAGCCTCGGGCGGTGTGTTTAGAAAGGGGAGAGGCGGTGGTGCTGCTGTTTTTTTGTATTCCACCCTGTAACCATTAGGCGCCGCGTAAACCTACTCACTGTTCCTTTAACTCTCTCAAAAGCACAAGCCCGTGTTGCATCTCAAGTTCATTCCTTGCATTACATCTAAATATGTTACCTCTAATGAGCTTGTCGCTTCTGACAAAAATTTTGGTATCACATCTGACGAATGCCTTTCTTTTAAGCCCTAAGCCTAATATTTTAAAGAAACTGAAATTCAAATTGGGTTTCTTCATTAGAAACAAATCCAATTTTTTGTTTCAGTGCTGGGAAACGGCTTGTTGTTCCCACCCTCTTCTGGACCGTGGGAATATTATTAACATGAACGCTTCTGCTCGTTGTCTTCATTTGTTGGATGCTGTCTATCACAGAGCATTAAGACCCTGTAAACCCCACACACACCACTGCTTTTTGTGCTCTGTGGTCAACTGGTACTTATCCTCTTATTTGTCACGTAAACAGTACAGTAAGAGCCTACGCTCCCAGGACCTCATCACTTTCCCCGTCCCCTCGGTCCATACAGAGCTTAGCCAAAGGACATTTTCCTCCTCTGCCCCCTCGGCCGGGAGCACACAGGAGCTGAGGCTGTCCAGCTTCATTCCCCTTGGGGAGTTTAAACTTCTTTTAGAGGCTGTGGAAAGAGCATCTTTGGGAATTTGCTCTTGTTCTTAGTATTTTGATCTATTTTGGCACTTTTGCAAATTCACTTTAATGTTTTGTGTTCTGAATGACTTGTTTGCTTGTAACTCAGTGTTGTATAGTATTGTTTGTCCTGGACAGATCTCTCTTGAGAATGAGACCCTGTGTCTCAACAAGATTATCTGTATTAATAAAGGATAAAATTAAAAAAAAAGAAAAAAGAAAAGTGTCATGATTTAAAAATAGCTGCCATAAAAAAGCCTAATCTCCAGTCGCACCATGACCCTGAGTAGGAGTGCAATTCAGGATAGAAAATGGATGGATAGATGGATCGATGCATGGACTTGGGTAGCTTAACACATGAACTCACACATAATACATTTAGTGTAGCGTAGGTGCAGCATAATCATTATCACTCTAAGCCAAAGCAATGTGAGCACTACCTTTACATCGTACCTTAATGAAAGAAATGACTTTAATGTTACACCTATACTACATGTGTCTGGTCAGAGGACTGGCCAGGTCTTACAGGACAGAGAAAAGCTCCAGTGTAAACAGTATCAGTACACAATGCAGATTCTGGTTGTATAGTATTGTGTTGGAGCATTGTATTTGTGTGCATGAGAGCACATAGGTATGTTTGTGTGCACATCCCTACATGTGCACACAAGTATACATCACAGAATATTCACACTTTGGCATTCACTTTCATATGTTTTTACTTCCTACGCCTCTTCTCTCTGACTGCAGGAAGCTGGATGGACTGCACGGATCTCTGTGGATGTTTGCCGGTGGCTGTGCTGTTGCCGGGCCAGGCCAGCACATCACACTTGATGAGTGACTGCCTTAGTCAGCGTGCTGTGTCTTCTCCCAAGAAACCCCTGGTCACTTCTCTCTTGGCTGTCAAAGAAAAACATCCTCTTTGTGTGGCTCCTTCCTCTGGAGATTTCTATTCAGCGCTATTCAGAACCAGTGCATCGTATAGTAAGACTAGGCTAATATTTATTCAGCCTGGACCGGCATCTGAGTGGCAGAGGTTTCCTTGGAATGCAGATAACTCATGGATATAATAAAAACACACACACACACACACACACACACACACACACAAAACAAGCACTGTATGCAGTCAGAGATGCGGAAGTAAGACTAATGATGTGAAGAATTACATTGTTCTTCCTAAGATTTGATTTTGGTATTCTGTGTTGTAACATTTGTCCCCAGAGAGTTGGCCATGCACATCCACCCACACACACACACACACACTCAAACACATGCACTTGCACTTACACTTACAGCCAATTATCCGTTCTTTGTATAATGACCTCAGCATAACACCCCCAGCAACTATTGAGCAGAAATTCCAGATGGTTTGATGAGTCATGGAGAGAACAGGAGAGAAAAACTGCTCTCTCAGAGTTGGAGAAACCAAAATCCCTTCTGCTTGCAGCTACATAATGTTATCTTGCTGTCTTCTGATTGGGTTACAGTGCTCTGGCACACATGAAATTTGAGATTTCATTTTATATATACCTCTGCATCCTGCCTCGCCTCCCGGTGTTTTTACATGTCCCTGTCTGTCTGCCTTCTTGGTTTCTGTCTGCCTTCTTCTCAGGCTCCTTCCTGGCTGTTTCCCTGTCTGTTTACATCACACCTTTTCTCTCCCTCTCTCTCCATCTGCCTTCTCATCTTTTTTATTTTTGATTTTTGATTTTTGTCAGTTGGTTACCTTTCTAGCCGTCTCTCTGCAGGTCTCTGCCTCCTGATGTGGTGGATGACTTCAAAGTGAGGAAGTCCAGCTGTAAAGGTCTGTCTTCTGCTCCTGCTTCATCTTCTTCCGTGAGGATGAGGGAAGATGTAGAGCGGGCCACATTGTTCAAATGACACCTCACGGCACACAGAATATATTCTGCTAACATCAATATGACTCGAGTTGACACATACTTCCTGATTTATCATTTTAAATCAGTCGATTTGTAGCCAGCCAATGAATGACAAACTGCATGATGGCACATGAAAATAACACATAATGTAGAACTGCATAATGCAGAATAGAGAAATGCAACAAATACACAGCACACAGGTTTGCCATTTACCTCCCAGAGGAAAATACTGCTCTTTTCAAAATTCTGCATTTCATGTCAACCTTTTCCTTAGGTTTAATTATTTTATCCTAATTTATCCTTAATCATGGATTTATCAATTTATCATAGAAACCTCTTTTTTTTATTACACGTGGTTGATAATAACTGGATGCATATATTTCAATCAATACATCTTGATGGCCAGATGAGAGATACAAACAATACACAACCAAACCAGGCAACTGTATTGACTGTAACTCTTGAAAGTTTATATCTGTTCCACTATTTGTCATCGTTTGTGCCTGCTACTTCTGCTTTGCTCCTAAATGCTGCCTGTTTTTCTGATGCACTGGCTTTTTTTATTAAAGGGACAGTACACTGATTTTAAAAAATGATATATTTTGTAAGAACGTTAGCCGGGGGGGATGTCCAGCTCAATGACAGGAGGCTAACATTTTGCACATGGAGCATCCAGCCAGTATCCAGCACTCAGTAACGATGAGAGGAAGATAGCACCACTACTGTCCTACATAATAGCTGGGGGGAAGGGAAATAATATCACAGTTTGCGATATAGGTGAACTATCTATTTAAAGTAGCACCTAATATAGAGTATGTTGTATGATTATATATCCACCAACAGGTAATGGCACAGACAGGATCAATAAGTGCTTGTTGTTGTTGGTTTGCACAGGAGGGAACATGCAGGTGTTGCCATGGATGCGGTTTTACTCTGTGAGCTGAGATGCTGTTGAGTGTGTGACTGGACATCAGGACAGCTGGACACTTTGAATCAGAGCTGTCTACTTAAATTAGCCCTAACTCTCTGTTGGGGCCCGTTTATATTTGTCTTTCTGTCTGCCTGCCTCTCTCTCTCTCTCTCTCTCTCTCTATTGCTTTTGCACATGGAGTATGGGACCTCTTTCTGTTCTCCAAATAAAATAACATGCAAAACATACAATATGTGTTCCCTTATGCCAGCCCACATTTGCAGACTTATGTGGTGTGGTCAAATTTGTTATACAGAGGATTTCATAAGAGTCTGGGGTGTGAGGATGAATCAGTGAGAGGGGCTGGTGGCTGGTGCTGATTTTATTATTT
>OMLB01026722.1:12592-26360 GCA_900302555.1 Myripristis jacobus | reverse complement strand
AGCGGTCCCTTACCACCATGCAAATCCAAGTCCAGGGCTTGCTGCAGTTCTCTGTGCCTGCCTTTCCCACTGCTGAGGTGAGTGGCTGGCTGACAGGCCATTAGCCCAGACTGTGTAAAGGTGTGTGTCACTCATTCATCCTTTGTACCCCGTTACACAGAGAGACCTGCTGGGGATCCAGCGACTGTTGAACTCCACTGAGTTTAATCTGCACCAGCTAACGGCCTTGCTGGACTGCCGTGGGCTACACAAGGTAAGGTCAGCTTCACACCAGGAAACCTTTCATATGGCTCTTTGTGCCATAGCTCAAGACTACTTAAACTTGGTCTTGCATTACCCCCTCATTCTTCTTCTTTTTTTTTCTTTTTTTTTGCATTTCAATCAACACATCTTTTCAGTCACTAAAATAACTTTTGCTTATTTATTTAGTCATTCTTCACAAGTTGTGCAAGTGTATTAGATGTAGGCATATATGTAAGTATATTCATATCCTACTTTTTCTTTTCTATGTCATTGTAACGTACTTTCAGTAAATTTACTTACTGTATATTTATATATGTGTGTGTGTGTGTGTGTGTGTGTCCTTGTAGGATTATCTGGATGCTCTGATGGGAGTGTGCTATGATGGAGTGGAAGGTCTCCTCTACCTCTCTCTGTTTTCTCTGCTGGCCGCCTGTGCGCTCTCTGCCATGCTGTGTGCAATCCCCCGAGCCTGGACACTCATTGGCAGCAGGTCAGCACCGCACGGCGCCCTTATCCCATTACATACTGCCCACATCGCGCTCCTGTGAGGCGTTAACACGTGGACCTCCTCTGTTTATGCCTGTATCTGTGTGTGTGTGCATGTGCGTGTTGTTTGTGTGCCTCTCATCCAGGGACAGAGACTATGACGACATCGATGAGGAGGACCCATTCAACCCCCAGGCGCGACGGATAACCTACAACCCCGGAAGGTCAAATATCCACAGCTTCTGTAGTTATAACAGCAGCCTGGGCAGCCAGAGCAGCCTACATCCACCCCCTGCCTCCAATGTCATGCCTTCCTCTGAATATATGTAAGATCCTTTGGCTGGTAATAGATTTGTCTCTATATTTGTGACATGTCTTACAATTTTTCTTTCCTTCTCTGTCCCAGGAATCAGTCCATGCTGTTTGGAGGGAACCCTCGCTATGAGAATGTGCCACTGATAGGACGAGGATCCCCACCACCCTCGGTGTGTTGCCCCTATGTGCAGCTAGTGTTTTTAGTGCGGTGGGGATGATGATGGTGCAGCTGACATGAACACTGCAATAACACAAACACCAAACATGCACAGCGGTACCATCGACATATCTATGCATAAACACTGCTCGCTGCTTCCCACTCTTAACAGCCAGTGAGTCACCAGTCATGTTGCATTGCAAATGATGGAAGACTGCTCTCTGCTGGCCACTGACTGAGCTTGCATTCACTTTTTGTCTAATCTAGCATCATCGCTGTATGCAGATGCTTTGACTGCTAAGCCCTGAGCATATACTCATATCCTTTTCACCACAGCCTTGGATTATATTTCTGCTTGTGCCAGGGTAAGGATTTAGTCCGTGTAAATGCTAATGCATACATTTATACGTGCATGACATGACCAAAGGGTAGTGAAAATACAACACCCCTCGCTTGGCCTCACATCAGGTCTCTAGTTTTAAATGGTAGAGCTCATAGTCTATATAGGCATTTGGTGTGTCTCCATAGCTGGAGCCAAACTGAAGATAAACCCAGTTAATCCACAGTTAAGTCGGCTGCTGCTCAGGGTTAGCTCCTCTTCTCTGATTCTTGCCCTTGGTCACAACCACGAAACTGGATCAAACCCCCAGTAGTTGGCCAGTGCTGAAGCACACTGATGTAGAGCAGCCGGTGCTCGTAGAAGACTAGCTCTCTGTTTTTCTGCCTTTTTCAATGCTTGAACTACACTCGCATTGTGCCAGTGCAACATGTAACAACGCCTTTACATTTATCTAGCATTATCCATTCACTCTGACAGATGGATGATGCTGTTCTGAAGCAGCGGCGTCTCCACTTGTTTTCAGGAGCATGAACTGGAACAAAACAAATCAATCAGAAATCAAGTGTTATCCTTTGCCGAATTGAATATAAGCGCTGCCGTTTTCAAAGACATGATGGGGAGGCAATCTCTTGAATCTCTGTGAGAGCGAGAGAGAGAAAGAAAGAAAGCCATACACACAGACACACACACGCACACACGCAGAGGGGGGGCAGACAGAGGAAATGTGCATCCTTGAGACCTTGGTCTATAATGAGACCCGCAGCTTTGAGAGCTATCTGTTATGTATTGTTTCTTTTTTTGGAAGATTCAAAATTGAAGGAGATATCTGTAGTAAACCACAAATATTTAACTCCGCTTTGTATATTCTAGAGTGTGAAATTGGAAGGTTTTGTTTTTATTACAGTGTTACATTACATTGTATAGATACAGTAATATTTTTTTATTGTATTGCAACAGAGTAATTCTCCATTTTATGTGTGCAGTCCAGCACTTGGTTATACATTCATATAAGCAGTTGCACAATAGATTATCTAACTACAGATTATTAACTAATTTTTTGCAACTAACTGTTTTTCGTTGTTTTTTATGCTTTTACTCAGACATTTAGAAACAGTAAGTTTTCTGTTGTATAACTACAGTATGTCCTGATGTTTTGTGATCCCATTTTCATTTCACTCATTGAAAGTGATCCTAACACAGTGTGCTTACCTCTGCAATAATCCTTTCACCCAATACCACCTCTGTACTTCCTTAGCCTGTGATTCCCAGCTCTTGCCCTTCACCTCTAACCCCTGCCTGCTCTTCACCTGCTGTTGAACTCTCTTAAATCCACCGTTACATTGAATCATTGTCTCTTGATTACACCAGATCTTAACCAAAGAGCAGTTCACAAGCAAAAACAGCACCCCTTCAATTTAAACCAGATTAAACCAATTCACTGTGTGTCACTCCGACGCTTGATGATTATCTCCAACTGCTGTCTTTAGATGAATGTGCTAATCTGAGTTTTATAATTTGTTTTTCCCTGCAGTATTCGCCCAGCATGAGGACCACCTACCTATCTATGACTGAAGCCCAAATCAGACACTTTGGGACTGATTTTCAGGTGTAGCCCCGCGACCTACTGATACCCTGTCGGAGAGGCACTGTCTGGGACTTTGGATTCTTCATGGCATAATCCTGTTTACGGAAGCAGCGGCCCGCCGTCCCAGTCTAAGACATGAAAGCAGGACATATGAGGCTACCACCTCAATAACACACCAAAGCAGTCCTCTTAAAGTCCTGAATCCGGTCATGAGTGGAGAGAGCCAATACACTTTGATGATTCTCAAGACTGTTTCTGCTGCCGTTATGTATGCAAATAATGTCGCTCAAATATAAACATTTATTTTGAGCCAGATCAAAAGACTGTGAACCGGTTTTTGATTAAAAAGATGTTGTTGTTTTTTGTTTTGTTTTGGGTTTTTTTTGTTTTGTTTGTTTTTTGCTTGTTTGTGTATTCTAGTGGCCTGCTTGGACTTACTATGATCATGAGGAACATGGTCAGATTTTGATTTCAGGTGTAGGCTACAACAAATGAGACAAATGCATTCAACAGCTGCTTGGAGAACTTTGATCAGGATTTGGATATAACCAAATTCCTGACTCTCTGGCAGTCATTTTACTTAAACTGTTGAGGCCTTTATGTAACACTTCAGGGTGCTATACATGATTTGATCAGACACCATGTTTTTAATGCGAGTGAAAACCACACCAAATATTAAGATATTGATTTGAGGAGCCAAACAAATATACTACTCGGTATTGTTGGTATTTATGACTTTATCTTTGCACAGATAGATGCATGTGTTTTTCTGTTTCTGATTGTGTGACAGTGATAAAGTTAGGCATCTCTCCCTCTTTGTTGTAATGGTAAATTGTACCACCTGCTTATCAGGGCTTAGTCAACAATGGCCATAGCTGAGGGGTGTATCGCTTCACTGACGTTGTATACAACATTTGCATGTTGAACAGTTCCCTGCATAAAATAGGCACACAGGATGGAATTTGAATTAATACTGGGCTATGACACAATCCAAAGGAAAACTGAAAATTAAAATACAACTGACAGTACTTTTATATTGGTTACCTGCCATGTTGTACAGATATAGCATCATCAAATATTGATTAAATTATTAAACCTGTGAGTACGAGTACAACCTGTCCTGCAGGTGGTTAAATGTGACCTGAATATGTAGAAATAGAAAGTTTGTTGATCCAACTGTTAGGTGATCCACAGTATCCATACTCTTGTGGGTGAAATAGCCTGTCCTCTTCCATGTTGGAGAACTGTAGCCTACTACCTGTTTTCTATGTTTGATGACCTATCAGACAAAGTTGACATGTAATGTTTGTGCATAAAGAACATTATTAAAACTTGTGTGTGCAGTTGTCTTCCTTCCTCATCATAATAATAGCTTGATTAATTGCATTTATTGTTGTAGCCAGACCTCGCGATGGCATTTAGCTTTTATTGTACTTAAATCAGAGATCATTATTAGAGTCTACAATATGGTTTATTGTCTTTGAATACATCACAACTTACTTTACCAATTTAAAAAAAAATACATAGTGGGTCTAGGTTCCTTCACAATCTGTGTTAACCTCTGGCACAGAAGGATGATGGCGAGAGAGACAGACACAGTCATGTCCTGCTTCACTTGCCGTAGGACACCCGGAAGAGATGCGGCTATGGTGTTAGCCAGCTAGCATGCTAGCAATTCCAGGCTGTCAAATGTTATGGCAAAATGCTTAGCAAGAAGTAATATCTTATTTATTAATGCGGGCTCATGTGGCGGGGATGTGGCTAAATAATGGGAAATGTTTTTGGGAGAAAGAGTCGCCCCTCTCGAGTAACGGAACAAGACAAAGCGATTTTGGTGAGCTGATATCGGTAGCAGATTACTAGTGGGCTAGGCTAGCTGGCTGTGCGGCTTCATGGCCAGCAGGTGAGGTTAGCATGGAGGCAGAGGCAGTCATGAGAGTATTGAAGATGAGCTAAGCTAACAACATGGGACACAACTAAAGCTATTACACTCTTACCATGTCACATTTCTCGTAGGGAAGGACGATATATCAATATTACATCGATGTCGTCCGTAAGACCAGCGTTTAACATGAATTCTTGAATGCCGCTATATCATGAAATAACCTAAATCAGGTCTTATTGGCTTAAAAAGCTGTTTAATACAAAAGTGATGCATTCTTTATAATTGGAAAGACTGTTTTAGTTGTCATATAACCAGCCTCTACTTGTTTGGACATCACTTTAACACTACACATTGTTGTTTACTAAAAGCCTCGTCCAAATATCTTACAGAAGCACCGGTTGTAATCCCTACAGTGTAATCACATTATCAGTATCGAGGTCAGGGATATCCTGATGATCTTGTCCATATCTTCGAGCCCTAATTGATGCCATGATGTGAGACTAGAAACCATCTGTAAATCTGAATGTTGTCTTATTGTACTGTGGCATAAGTGTTGTGTTTTCCTGCATAACAGTAAAGTGATGCAATTTTCTGAACTTATTAGACTGCTCTAACTGCTCTATCATCTGCCTCTATCTGCTTCCTCATCATATCCACATTGCCGACAATTGTTTATGGGGTCAGGGATGCTGTGACATTTCATTTTGTCCACATTGCCCAGCCCTGTATTGTTTTATACACAGAGCAGGCCTGACCTTTTGCTTTTTTTGTGTGTGTGCGTTCATAGCAACTGAAACAGCAGAGAGATAAGCTGAAGCAGTACCAGAAGAGGATCACACTACAGCTGGAGAAAGAGAGGCTTCTGGCCAAACAGCTGCTGAAGGATGGGAGAAAAGAGTAAGCGTTGTGGAGAAGCAAGATGAGATAAGATAAAAAGGAAATTGTCATGTCTGAGATTGCTCAGTAATTACAGTAACATAAGTACAAGAGTAACATAAGTAACCAATTCTGCATGATATCCAAAAACTACTGTTATTCTTAGCTGTAGTTAATGTATTCTTGTCATTTCAGATGTGGAATGGTGGATTAAATGTTACTGTGCAGACATGCTGAAGCGAATAAACTGGAAAAGATGCATTATATGTAGTAATATCTGAGATGTATTTAATAAAAACAAAACATTAGGTCAACAATAACAATACCAAAAAGTTATACTGCTGGAAAATACTTCTAATTAGGGATTTGTTGTGCATCATAATTACACCTGTGGTAATAAGGAGAGCCATAGCTATCTGTATACACCACACACAGAACTACACACACCATCTGACACACTGGATAAGCTGTGTGTTCATCCCACAGGATCAACATGATGATCTGTGATTTTATGTAATATGTTTTTAAAAAGTTTTGCTTTGTTTTGTGGCTTCGTTACTGCAGGAAGGCACTGCTGCTTCTCAAGAAGAAGCGATATCAAGATCAGCTTCTAGACAAGACTGAAAATCAGATTTCAAATCTAGAGCGCATGGTAAGGGCTTTGTTCGATTAGGCTATTTGATTTCATCAGTGTTTACGTGTATGAGAGTGATGTAATTCAACAAAGTCACACGGTTTATGACAATATACACAATGTAAGTTATTTTCAGATTCAACATATTGTGTTTTGATTTAAAGCTTTCGTATGGGGTCCATAAGAAGTGCATTTAATTGGTGATGGCAATAGACAGAATGTAGGGCTTTACTGACCCTATACTCTTGGAATAAATTAAAACCTTATGTTTATTAATCAATGAGTTTAGATTTCCATGTGGTTTCATGGCCCAAAGTGTCAAAGTTTGATCATGTTAAAGTGAAAGCAAAAGCAATCCACCAGATTTCATGTAAAATTAAACCCGGTGACAAAATGTAAAACACCCTAGAAGCCAGTAATTTGCAAATATTCTCGGTTTTTGATCAGCTATGAACTGTGATATTTGATTGTTTTTTTTTTGTTTGTTTTTTTATGTAATGGATTTTTTTTTTTTTTTAAAATATCATGCTTACATTTCTCAACAGGTTCAAGATATTGAGTTTACCCAAATAGAAATGAAAGTCATCGAGGGACTCAAGGTTGGCAATGACTGCCTGAAGAGTATGCACGAGGTATGGATTCTGCCTTTCTCATTTAGAAATATGCCTCTCAAAAACTAGTGGTAATGACCCCTTAAGCTTTTGATTTGTGCCAGTTTAAAACAGTCAAAAAACAGTACTTCACCATACACTGTCAAACTTTCCACTGAAAAGCTCACTTTTTTTTTTTTTTTAATGTGATCCTTGGGTGAGAATTGAGCTGCACAGAAAGCTTGTGTTTTGTGTTAGCATAGCCGGTGCACATTGTTTGAAGATTAAAGGATTAAGAAGCAAATCCTTGACTACAGCGGTGTGACTGCAGCACATCCTTGGATACAGTGTTCAGATCTCGCCCAGAAAATGCTCTCATCTCACAGCCCAGCCACAAAATAGTGTATGAATTTTTTTTTTTTTTTAATCCTAGACACTTTTTTTCTTATTAACACTGGTGTCCTTGTCTCCTCTGTGTGTCAGGTCATGTCTATAGAGGATGTGGAGAGAATCCTGGATGAGACCCAGGAAGCTATTGAGTATCAAAAGGTAAATATTATTTTATCAGCACCTACTTCATGGTAGTTAAGAGCTCTTGTATAAAGCTATCAGTGCCCATATTTTTTTTCCTGTTGTAGTTAGAATTTTTATTTCGACATAGAAATAACATCATGTCATATTGGTACAGCCATGTACCAATATGACAATATTGGTACAGCCATGTACCAATATGATCAGGATCAGTTTACACAATAAGTGATGAGTTGCTGAGAATCATGAAGGTAATTTAAGGCCAGAAGTTTGAAATCAAAAAAGTGTAAATACAAGAACTGTAACTGAATGAACATAATTCATTAAGGTGTAGCTTATGGCATCCAGACACATCCTAAAGAAAAGGTTTAAGGTTAACCACGGGGTTCAACCTTAACTTTTTTTTTTTTTTTTTTGGTCTCCAGTGGTTATGAGCTATTATTTACCTATTTCGTTTCTAATACTGCAGTTTTGGGTAGACGTTTCTTGTTTGAGCACTGATGCACAGTGGGGTGGCTTATTATCACAAGGCTTATGGAACAAATAAGACTATCTAATGGTGCAGTGTACGTGTGTTTGTTTTTCTTCAGACGTTTGGCGGGTTTGTTAAATATGTTTCCTTTTATCAAATAAATGTTTTGAAGTGAGAAGTACTTTATGAAGTTGTCACTAGGCGTCACTATCACGCCGGGCAGCAGCGCAGCAGGTCTGTAAGCTGTCACTGCAAGAGCATTGAAGTGTGGGAAACTACGGGTGCCATCTTGAGAGGTGTGTGTGTGTCTAAATCTGGAGCAGATGAGGTAGCAGAGCAGTTAATGGGTAGCAGCAGGGAGTGTAAACATGTGTTTGTTCACTGCAATAAACAGAGCAGCCACAAAGGAGTTATCTCCGGTCTTGTTTATGCATGAAAAAAATCGTAACTTTGTCCACTACTTCCCTAACCACAGTTGGAAAGCATTAACCAGGAGAGCTGCAGAAAGCTACAAAGCGCGGCCTTTAGAGAAACGGATTTAAGTTGTTTCTTCCTTGTCAGATGCCGTCATCTTCAGGCACTGACAGATGTAGTGTTCGGTCGCTATGCTGCAACTGTCAAAAAAGTGTACAGCTACATTGTTTTATAGGCAGCGAAGATACTGTGAAGCTTCTGAAAACTGAAGCTAGGCTGGAAGCATCGCTCCTCCAACAGTGCATAGTTGAGCTGGTTTATTCTGTGGACTGGATCAAAACAAGACCATGCTTTATGACAGACGATTGGCCTTCAAGCAATGAGACAGCATCGGTGGAGCAAGCACATTAGGTGTGTTCATGGTTTACCGATTAGCATGCTATTTAGCCGTTGCTGTGCTGTAAATTGTGCGGTAGAGCAGCTGCCGTATGGCGAATCGGAAGTGAAGAAACTGGCATGTCAGTCACTTGCTAAGCAGCCAATGAAACAAGCGCCTGGCCAGACATATAAACAGGACCAAAACTCGAGGACGAGAACAGTGAACTGAGAGTGAAAAGATTGAACCGTGAAAGCAAAGAAGGATCTGAGAGTGAAAAAAGCCTGACGATGTTACATAATCAAAACAGGACAACTGATTTCCGTTATCTTTTTCCTCCTTTATAGGTTTATACCTCAGCTACTTACTTACTTACTTACTTACTTACTTACTTACTTGATTTATTTATTTAGGCTGATGTACGGTTTGGTTTTCTCATTTACAGGTTTGTTTGTATGTGAACAGTTCAATTACGGGTTTCACTTTACATTTACTTTTTTTTTGGCTTTCAAATGTTCTGGTCCTAAATTGCCTTGCATGCCTGATAATTAAGCAACATAAACACCTCAATTTAAGGCTCTCCTGATGTCCACATAGTCCTCCACCCAAGTGTCTTTCAAATAATAAGCTGTTTTATGCTGCTTCCACGTATGGAGAATCTTTCTTTTAGTAGAGAGGCACTGACATGTCCATTGCCCTAATAGCTACAGCTGCCCTTCCAGCAAATTTTTACCGTTCTTCAGCCTATTCAGGCTAGGTTAGGTTAAGTCGCTCCTCTCGGTAAAATTGCGTAATGTTACTAGTACTTACAGCCAGGTGCCGACACACTGCTTTTTGTTGAAATTATACTGACAGGATGTTTTTTTGTTGTTTTTTTTAATTTGTCAGAGGAAACTGACTTACTTGGAAACTTGATTGCAAGAAATTTTCATTTTCGAATAAGAATTTCTTGCAAGTTTCCCGTTTTCTCTGAAATTGAACCACTCCACCAACGCACCTGTCCCTTTGTAGGTGTACATTGGCATTTTAAATTTGTTTATTTCTTAGAATTTCAAAGTTTGCTGAGAGGATGTGGATACTGGATACTTCACCACAGCTGTCTATTACTGAATACATTTGAACTGATTTTTTTTTTTTGTCAGTATCCAGGACAGTATTCAGAAGTAATTTGTGATAAATGAGCACAAGAAAATTTGATATCCTTGCTTGTATGTGGTCAGAAAAACATATGTGGTGTCATCCGGTGCGCATGTTTTGGTTCCTGCAGCAAATAGATGAGATGCTGGCTGGGTCCCTAACACAGGAAGATGAGGATGCTGTTCTAGCAGAGCTGGAAGCTATCACTCAGGTAGGTGTTTGTCTGCACTTTATTAACCTATGTTTATCTGGAGAATGTTTGCTGAACAGGCCTGCTCTTTTCTAGCAACACCCCGTTACAAACTCATACAGGTACAGTGACCCCAGTGCAACCGGCGACTTCGACTCTTGGCGACGTAGCACTTCCACCTGAGCAGCTGAGGGGTTAAAGCTATGATTCAGGGTTGAGTCATGTCTGTGCAGAGGGGATTTTATACCACAACTGTGTGCCGGTATTCTAACCTCGGGCTTATTTTTGAATGTACAATCTGTCTCTCAAGAGGAAGTGGAAACATTCAAACAAACCTACACATTTTGAGGAACAACACAATATCCTTTGTATAATAATAGACTATGATCTAAAAACGGTGGTGGATATGAATCGGGTTGATTCATCATAGCGAAACCCTCAGCAAAGTCTTCTTTTTATATTCTGATGATTATTCCAAATGACAGACACTCCATAGTTTACTGAGCTACATAAATTACTGTTTTACACTTCAACATAGGCCATTAAATCTCAGTCTGGATTAGATCTAATTACACAAATTAAACTCATTTGTGCAACTGATTGCCACTGCGAATAATTATATATACTGTATTGATAATAGGCTACAAAAAGAGGATATTCAAAAGAAACATCAGAGAAGAAAGAATCTGATGACAGTAAAGAGAACATGCAAATGTCATTGACAGCCCCACTTCCCTACGAATTTACCTCAAATATTTGCGGTAAATAATTCCACTAAATTAGCTGTAAATTATGTCATCCATAACTGAACACATCCCAACACTTCTATTCTTACAACAAAAAATACACACCAAATGATAAACTAGATGAAATTACAGCTTACCTCTTGTGCATCCACTTAGGTAGCCAAATACAGTTGCCGCAAGCTCTAAATGGATTTTCATGCATGTGTGTTTCAGCAATTGGGTGTCACTGACTTATGGAGAGATTCAGTTAACAACATTCAATATTCTTGTCTTGCTCCTCTCCTTTGGTGCGGCTAAATAAACAAACAATTAAATATACCCACCGGTATAGCCCAAGTCAGAGTATAAATAAATTATCCTCTGGTTTCCTGAGGAACTTCATGCAAGTTAGACAATTCTGAATTATAAACTAAGGACCTTGCTCAATGGCACCTTGGTGATAGATCATAGATGTTCCCAGAAAACCCATTAAGTTATTATCAGCCTTTTGAATCTTTGACCTGCAAATCGGCTTCAAATCGGTGGTTGATCATGTTATCGCAGCCAGGTGCAATTGAAGGGTAAAAACTGCACAACTCCAAATGTAAACTTTTGAGGACCTAACACAAAGCGTCCTGTTTATAGTTTGATGGCCATGCATTTGTGAGTTTTTGAAATCTGTCTTGAAAAGGTTCAAATTTGTGATCTCAGCCCATATAGGAACATGAGCTGCAAGGCTTTCACCCAAGGATGACGATTTGTGTTGGTAGTATTAAGCTACCAGATGTGTGATGTAGATTGTGTGACATCTGTGGCCCTCCTGCTGAAACAGGGAGAAGATGTAGCACTTCCAGAGGTCCCCACTGAGCCAGTGCCAGAAGTCCCAGAGGCAGCTAAAGCTGAGCCAGGTACTTCAGTGTTAATCCCACATGCACTTCTCTAGATGTGTATAACTGACTTCAGTCTGACCATACGTGCTTCATTTTGATTTTTTGTTTTCTAGAGAGGAAACCATCAAAGAACAAGCCGGACAGAGAGATGCTGGCAGCCTAACGGACTGAATTTGGTGTAGATATCCAGCGTTGGCCTCACACTACATGGAGAAGGCATACGCTGTTTGTACTGATGGGCATTCTCTTACATATAGTATTTCATCGTTAAAGAAAAGCAGAGATGTTTGTTTCTGGGCCAGTGCACCTTTTCACATTTCAGAAGATAAGCATTGTGTCCGTACTTTGGTTTGCTACTCCTTTCCACTGTACACATTTTGTAAATGACAAATGAACTACATGAAGGAACGTGAACTATTCCAGTCTTTTGTGTCTGACTGATTTGCAAAGCAGTGTCACACTGTAACTGTAATGATTATGGTATAACAGGATGACTAATTTTTAGATGTTTTACATATTAAAGTCAAGTGTGGCGAACTGTGTTTTCTTGGTTATTTTTTTCCCCAACCAGTTACCCTTGGTCTTTTTTATTGGGCCTTTTTTTTTCATAGAATCACTTTTATCTCTGTTGTGATCATAGACTCTGAAAGTGGTTAATGATGCATGCAATGTGCTAGTTAGGAGGTCTTTGTTTTTCTTGAGCAGAATATTATCCTCTCAGAATCAGCTTTAATGTGTAAAATCACCAGAAGGGGGCACTACTTGCTAGTCTTTTGCCTGAACTAGAAAACAGGTGTTCCCATTCACATCCCATCGGTGAACTGTGTTGCTCCTTACACCAAGTAGAAAGCTCATGTTGTTTTTGTATTGCAGACGTTTTGCCAGATGAAAAACCTAATACAATATTCACAAACCTACCCTAAATTGGCACCTAGACTCTAATTAGCATGTACAATGGAGCTAACACCAATTATCCACTGAGAAAAACATCACCTGTAGTGTTAATGAAAACAGTTTAAGTATGACTTGCAGCCTTATATAATGCAGTTGTATACATAATGACCTCCATCCTGAAGGGAAATATGAGAAACTGCATGGTGACGTTTAGTGCACATCATTTTATAACTTAGCCCACACAGATTGATAGAGATACACGATTACATTTCCATATGCATCATGGTTTTCCAAGAATATGACAAGTAAGATCAAGTACGAAAGCACAACTTTGAGTCTTTATAGAAAAGCTTAACGGTCCATTGTAAATAAGAAAAAAGGCAGCAGTCACAACTATGCATATTATAGACTTTTTATCCAGATTATTATACAGATTTTTGCAAGATGAAAAAGCATGTGGATAAACTTATTTTGTCTTTGTGATGATAATAAAAAACAAAAAGGGACTTCAGCAATAATGGGTCCAAATTGGGCGCAGCACCGAACCTGCGATTAGACAAGATGCTGCTACCTTCAAAGCCGTTGTACTGTGGGAAATATGACAACTTCAGCGCACATGGGCGAAAACAAAAAGTGTTGAATAATACAGAAAAGCAGGAGTGTCCTATGATACCCGAGCTGCTACGATGAGACGTTTAGGGACTAGAAAGCACGTCAGCAGCGAACGGCAAAAACTCTGGATTAAATCAACATATGTCATAATTTGGCAGTTTATCTTTACAGTATGTGTGTGTGTGTGTGTGTGTGTGTGTGTGTGTGTGTGTGTGTGTGTGTGTGTGTGTGACTCTGGTTCCTGTTGGTCCCTTTCTGGCTTGCATGAAGTTTGCATGTTT
The DNA here is from genome assembly GCA_900302555.1 of Myripristis jacobus. Lineage (NCBI taxonomy): Eukaryota > Metazoa > Chordata > Actinopteri > Holocentriformes > Holocentridae > Myripristis > Myripristis jacobus. The sequence goes on along the minus strand of OMLB01026722.1, from coordinate 12,727 downwards.
CCACTGTGATCACCTCTGGCTGCTCCGGTTCCTCCCACAATCAAACACGAGCAAGCCACGATGGTTAGGGATCTCTCTATTGCCAGTATGCCTGTCTACCTCTCTGCCTGTCTAGCGCGTCGGCCCTGTGAGACA
>OMLB01026722.1:0-12250 GCA_900302555.1 Myripristis jacobus | reverse complement strand
CGGACAAGTCGGAGCTCACGACGAGCACCTGAAGGCAACATAACAGTCGCCTGTCAGCACTGGAGAGGGAAGGTGTGTTTAGTTGGAGTGGGCTTTCGGGAGCGCAGCATCGTGTTACCGATAGGTGTGTTACCTCGCCCATTGTCTGATCCAGTCCGCTTGTGTACCTGTTTCCCCCCTTTTACGTGGATACCTTTTTGAGGGAAAATACCGTTTATGGTCCTGGCTGAAGATTTCACCATGTCTCGCACCGACGAGGTTCACCGCCTGACGGAAAATGTCTACAAGGTAGTGTACAACTAATGAATAAAGTTTTTTGCCACGGGATGCATGAGATAATATTGATTTCAAATAACCTGACAGGCTCTGTAATTTTACCACGAAACGCATTTTGCTCTCGTATCGTCTGGTCCAAAGCGCGTTCAGAGCCTCGATCATTTTGTGTGTGTGTGTGTGTGTTAATCTCTGTAGGCGCAGTGGCGCTCAGTAGATTATTAACTGTTTGATCAGTTGATCAGTTGCCCGTCGTCATGGGATCTATCACATGAAACCATTTCTGTATTTTCTTTTTTCCCCCCTTTTTTATCTCATTAGTTTTGACAATGATTTGCGGTTGAAGCTGCCTCAATTCTGCAAAATGAAAGTCTCTCTCTCTCTCTCTCTCTCTCTCTCTCTCTCTCTCTCTCTCTCTCTCTCTCCCCCTCTTTCATACACACACACACACACACACACACATACATGAATTACATACTGATTAACCATTCAGGTTTGCTTACAGTTGTCTGTGGTGTGTTCCTGTGATGTGTTTACGAAGCGTGCAGATTCCAGTGGATTTCTGCCCTCTCCTCGCTGGAATAGAGACATTCCAGGAGTTAGTGTTTAATAGGCAGGGAAAGGCTGGGCGTCTGTGTTGCAACAAGTAGACTACTGCAAACATTTGCCCTATAGGGATTTCAACATGCAAACCTGTTCTGCAGAAATTAGATTCAACTTTCCACCCGTTTAAAAATGTCAGTGTCTGTTCATCCAGATTTTTTTTCTTTTTTTTAGTGTTCCTGCTGGAACGGGTTACATACAGATGACTCAAACAAGGACAAACATGTCCATTCAGTGCCTCAGAATTTGCATGTACTAAGGCCCGCAGTGTGCAAGAAATATAGCAAAAATGAGATGTTAAAAAAAAAAAAGATTGGTCATGGATGTATTGCTGGTAATTTCTTTTAATTCACTGCATTCATTTTCAGTTTGCCACTGCAGCCCTGTTCCAGAGTGGAAAACACCTGTTGATACGATTAGAGTACCAGCAAAATCACATGTTATGAGGGTGCCACGCCTATGTGTGTATTGTGATTTTCCAATCTCAGGCTTCCACTTTGGCTAGATTCTTCCCTCAGATCTGTGAAGGTGACTGAAGGGTCTTCTTATTTTCCAAATAAATATTTACATGTTAAAACCCTTAACTGTGCCCCCACTACCCCAGGACTCTAAAGGCAGTATTAATTCCCCTCTAAGAAGGCCAGAGCCCAAAAATAGGGAGAGGGGAACTGCTCAGTTGTCTGCAGGGAATAGACATCTATCAGAAAGCAGGTCAGATGAGCAGAGACTTGTCAGAGGAATGACTGACTGATGCTTCTTTTAGAGCCAACAAGGGAAGTGAATGATTCACTCGCTTATACATGCCTGTGCTGGATTGGTCACATAGCCTTCAGTGTATCTGTCACTATCTATCACTGTGCATGTGATCCCTGCCGGATGGGTTTTACTAATATAGTAGTATACCTGCTAATGTAGCTTATTCTATGACACGTTAGTTGTGTTTGGATCCTGAACCTTTCATGGTGGCTCTTCCAGAGATGCTCATTCACATGTAAGCCCAAAGACGAGCCGTTGTCTCTGGGGTGGAGGAACCCCATCAGACCCCTGACAGCCTGTCCTGCTGATGGGTAGTGAAGTGGAGAGATAGTTGGATCCCCCATACCGCACCAGGGATCTCGTGTACGCGCAAAAGCAAAGAGGCCACATAGGGTGCATCTGTAATCACTGGCTTCTTTGCCTCTTCTCATGTGTCTTGCAGTGCCATCAAAGTGTCATTAATTTATTGCAAGTTGAAGTTGCAGTTATGTGGCAACGGTAAAAAGCCTCATAGGTTCACAGTATGTGTTTGGAATGATGCAGGTGTAGTCTGCATACCATCAACTACACTTGGATTTGAAATAGATGGGATTTTAATTGAGGGTTAGACAGTAGTCTAGCTGAAATATGTGAACAGCTCTGTATTTTATAATTTGACTCCCTGCTGCTATACTGTGGATGCAAAATTGCGCAATGTCTGAGGTTTAAGTGCAGTCTGTCAGCTTTAATTTGATGTGCTTGTCAGCCACATTGAATGAATAGTGCAGTGCTTTGGATTAATACTACATCCCTTGTTGCACATAAAACTTTTCAACCCATAAACAAAACCAGAATCTTATTTGCCGGGTTGAACTTCCAGCTTTTTGTCATTTTTGCTGCTTGATTCTAAATCAGCAGTTTAGAGAAAAGGGCTGGCCAAATGATATCGAAGTAAACAAGGATCTGAGTTGTCAAACCAGCTCTTGCTACAGAGACTCACAATAAGCATGACTGACTTCAGCTCCTAGCTATCTCCCCCTCAGCCTTTTAAGCTAGTCATGCCTATCTTTAAGGTTATGCTTATGAATAAGCATAACCTGTATAACATAAACATACAGGACAATGAGTTGAGCCTGACTAATTGTTAACGTTTTGTCACTTAACTTAGTGTGAACTCCATGCTGCTTCATTCAGCACGTAGTTTAATTCTCAGACACATTAATATTTGAAAAAAACAAAACATGACAGAACCAAATGTCACAATTTGCGTATTTTTTATGTATTGTTTATGAAACTTGACCACATATGAAGATATGACTGCTTCATTTAAACATAGGCTGTGTGTGTGTGTGTGTGTGTGTGTGTGTGTGTGTGTGTGTGTGTGTGTGTAAGATATGATAAGCCTTTATTAGTCCCACCATGGGAAATTCATTAATGTATTCATGTATGTTTATGTATATATATTGTACAAGATGGGTGCAGTATAGGTTGTGCTCCTTTAACTGTTTTCTAATGTAGCTTAAAATTAAAGTTCATAAATCTTGTGGTGTCATGTCAGATTCAGAGTTAATTATTATGGAAGTAAAACATCTGTCCTGTCTATGAGTGTGTTCACCTGAAGGTGAGAAGCTGATGTGCGCTCGGCAGCTGCACAGTCACCGGAGATGGTGGGATAGTTGGACAGATGCTGAGTAAGCGCCGGGGAGAAGAGGGGGGCAACTGCACCGCTCTGACTCATGTAAGCCCGGCTGGGAGTTTGCGTGTTCAACAGGGCAGGGACTGTAGACGCAGAGAGGGTGGGACTCGTGGGTTGGTGTCTCATTGTGAGCATTGTTCGTTTGGTTAAAGCCAAAGGCACTCCTTGGTTTTTTGGGATGACATGGTTGTAACCAACAGGAGAGTCAGCTCTGTAAACACAGCAACACAGCATGAGCCTCGGTGACTCATTTAAACCCTCCTCACTCACATTAGACAAGCAGTTCCAGACATGGAGATTGGCATGTAGTCACTGCTGCACTGACAGGGTGAGACAGATATTTAAGACAGATAGTAGTGCTTGTGTGTGGGGGGGGATCTTAGTGTGTGTGTGTGTGTGTGTGTGCGTGCCAGTTGATGCGCCTTGGTGATCTCTACCAGCTGGCTGTGTCACTGAGCAGGGACCTGAGTTGGCTGAGCTCTGCAGGGTGTGTAAGGGAGGTAGCCGCCCAGGTCAAGCTTCTTAACATGCTGACAGATGAAGTCTGAGCACCTACCTGGCCGGGGGGGAGGGGGAACACTTCCTCAGTGGCTGAAAGCATTGTCAAATAGATTTAAACAAGCTGATTCATTAGTGGAATAGCTTGGAAGGTGTATGTGTGTATGTTCAGTTTACAAAAATCCAGACAGGCATTTCAATTGCACCCATAAACTTTTGTTCCAAAGACATGCACAGGAATCCTTTGAACACACCCTCTAGTACAATATTTCTTTTTTACTTTTATTTATTCAAAGTCTTGGTCACAAGAGTGTTGAGTGTTCTCTACCTGATATGTGCAGTTCTAGTTCTGAACACACCCTGGCAGGTAAATCATAGAAGGGTGTGCCCTGTCTGTACCAGCCCTCAGGACAACACTCTTGTTACCATGCAGCGCCGCTCCCATATTGTCAACACCGCCTGGAAAACAGTGGATGCTATCAACTCAAATGGCTGTTTTGAAGAAGACAGAATAAGAGTTGCTTGACTTTGACGGCAACCGGATCAAGCAGTCTTTACAGTGCTGCAGTTCTGGCACCAATCCATTAAACTGTATGATAAAATCTTTTTTCCCTTTTATGAGAGTTCTTTTTATGCCTTTGGTTATTCTTACATCAGAAATATTATCATGACATTCACTACACTCATATGAATAATATTTTGCCTATGATAAGAGGACCACAGTTTCACCACAAGCTCATGTGGGAGATCTGAACAGGTGGTCTCTTAGCAACAACGTGCCATTACTCTTATGTGTTTCTGTCATATTATTGTGCTGAAAGACTTGCAGTCTGTGAAGGTTGGAGAAGGAGAGTGAGAAGAAAAAAAAAAGAGAGGGGCAGGGAGACAGGTTGCAGAGTTTAATGCAAGTATGCATGTGTTTGTTTCAGCAAGAGATGAATGGAGATGTTGAAGTGTTCGTTTTATAGTAATTGAGGAAAAGTGCTTTCTGAAAGCCTCATAAAGGCTCCAGCGCAGACCAGCCCTAAGCTGTCAATTTTAAAGTCAATTCAGTGCCATGTTTTCTACCTGTGGCACACTGCGGTCACCGCAAACTAGTGAGTGAAGATACCATCCATCACCATATTTGTCTTCTCCAGCCATTTATCACATCAGGCACCACTTGCCTTATATTCCATTTAATGAAGTTTAAAATGACTTCAGCTCCTGATCATCTGCCACAAAAATAATGTGTTTCAACAACTTTATGCGCGGTGGTGCCTGGGGCCTTGAAAGAATTGCATTACTCACTGCAGGAGACATCACACCAGTCACTGCCTGTGGAACTGCAGATTCCTTCCCTATGCCTTTGACTGCGATGCAGAGAGAGGACTATTGCTCCACACGCCCACCTTCTCTGCACGTCTGGGGGCGGATGGTTTAGAGACATTCTCTCTCTCTCTCTCTCTCTCTATTTTTTCTTTACTCATCACTGCTTTTCAAGGAGAGAGATATTGGAGATACTAAATCCAAGGCTGCACCATTTTAACTGGGAGGAAGCCTTATATCCATGGCTGACAGAAAAAAGAAAAAAAAAAGTTGATCTGCAGTCATCTTGTTAATGTGATTATCATCCAAAATGTGGATTTACAATAAAAGCAGAATGGATAAGGTTTTTCTTTGCATTACAGAGAGCATCAAGATGCTTTCTGTGGGGGTGGAAGAGAGAAGATGTAGAGAGGGAAAAGAGAGGGAGACATTCCACATCCTTGTTGAAATAGTCCCTAATTACTGAGGAGAGGCTTAAGCTGTAATTACACACACACAGTCACCACACACACACACACAGAAGTTAAGGCAGCATTGTGGCACTGGACATTGGCCTTATATTCATGGGTCATGGGCTACAGTTAACATGCCTGTGGGTAGTATTATATTCCTGTGGCAGATGTTGCCAGTTTCAGTAGCATTTGCCACGCTACACCCACCAGACCAGTTGAGCAAGGAAACCACAATGATCCTTTCAGACCCAGACCAGTTATGCTATTGCACTTGAAATGGGAAATTCGGCATGCATATCCACATGGATTAAATGTTCCTTTTGATGAAGCCATGTTCATGCAGTGAAAGTTTGTGTAAACCCTTCCAGTGGGATGCAAAGTGAGTGTAATCGGATAGACACACTTTTGTAACACTTTGCCCCCCTCCCCTTTTTTTCTTTTAAGTGGGTTTCCTCCACCTGTGTCTCTGCAGGGAATGATCTGTTGCATAACATCAGTGTCAGGACTTGTAAAGCAAGCTAATGTCTCTAATAATTGGCTACAGATAAATTATGCAACACTGGTGTTCCCACACTTTTACGCTGTGTGTGCAAACACACATGCACCCAAAAAGGAAAACACTGTTCAAAGAGAGAAACATTGCAGGATAGACATTTTTGCATATTGAGTTATTTTGTGACTCACTTATTAACATGAGATCAAAGACACTTTTAGGGAATAGGCCACCTGTGGCACCATGCTGATTGGATTGCCATTTTGGCTCTGAAGGTTGCAAGGAAGGACATGACCAACAAGACCTGTGTGAATACACATAAACACCCTTATTGGAAGCTTTTACTACACTAAACTTTAATTGGTAATTTGCTCTCCTCTGAACCACCGATCTAACTAGAGAAATAAAATGCTTTCAGCTTCTCTTGCCTAACTATTGCATGACATGTTGATCTTTCCTGGGCTTGTCCTTTGTGGAAATAATAATATACCTCAATACATTTGTTAAGCTGCTTTTTGCTTATCTCGTGACGCTTGATAGAGTTTGGACACTGTTTTTCAGAGATTTCAGGTCTCCTGGAGTAATGAATCTCCCTTTTTTCTCAACAAAAATAAAGGGCCTTTAGCTGCCGGTCAAAAAGCCAAAGCTAGCAAATAAATGTCTAACACTGAACTCCAAACTAACTGGGTCTTGGCTGCCATGGCAACCACGCTCGTGTTGGGTTCAGTCAAGTGGTCGGTGCAGGGGTGGGGGGACGGCAGAGGGTGGGACACAATGGCTGCAGATGACAGCAGTGTAAACACAGATCTGAGAGTAAATAGTTGCTCTCTGGTGAGCAATTATTTGTTGGTGTGTTGGCAGCAAGACTGCTGTGCGAAGGTGGGGAAGACAGAGAGAAGGGGGGAGAGAAACTTCGTTGAGAGATGAGCTGGCCTGGTACCTGAGCTAGCAGTAGATGACTGTGGGTGAAACACAGTTATCAAGGCTCACCAAATTGTTGGGTTGAATCTTCCTTGCAGACTGGGTATTAAGAATCAGTTTCAAATTTTCAAGGACCAGTAAACATGACTTTTGAATCTGTTTTTCACATCCGTCGGGCAGATTTCACTTGCACTCACATTGAACAAGTGAGTAACATTACAGCCTTCCTATTAAAGTTTTACCTCTTTTTTGTAAATAACTGGCAGGGCCTGCTGCATGTCATGCATCAGCAAGTATTTGTAGCTTGGTGTCCATCCGGAGTGATGATTTATCCCAGCAAACATAGCGCTCCCACCTTTGGTCCTTGAGATTCAGAATGCTGCTACTTTTCTCTCCTATCAGGTAGCTAAGTGCGTTCATTCTCTGTCTCTCTGTTTAAGTTAAACTGAAGTTTAGCTGAGCTTCACGAGAAAAGATGAAGAATCAGCCAGATGTAATACCTACAGCGAGATTTTCCTGCAAGGGGTAAAGCTTCTCAAACATAAAGAATCATTTCTTTCAGCATGGCATGAATATAAAATTGTGCTCTGTTTTCGACAAGTGCAGACATTTCAAACAGCTGCAGATATAGCTACCAGCAGCATTGGGGCCTCACAGTTTGATACAACTAAGTTACTGAAAGTGTATTTATTTTAAAAGCCAAAGCTGGTAAAAAGCTACCAGAGCACTCTTCTTCCACCTTCAGCTCATGCCCTCGAGAGCCTCACTTCCAAAGAAACTTCATTTCACTTGTAGAGGAAGGGAAGATAAACAGGTAGAACATGTAGAAAACATAAAATATAGAAAGCTGACAAATGTTACCAAGTGGTGACATTAAAAAAAAAAAGCAGCGCCTCTTATGTTGACCAAACAATTGGTGCTCTAGGGAGAGAAATAACCACTAAAGAAAGTACAAGGAAATTTTGCCCACAGAAATGCATGAAAAGTAGCCTAAACCATCCAGATCCAAGCACTCAAATGGGTGGAAACAGTTAAAAAGCCTTTATTTGGAGGGTTATGCGGTTAAAAAATACACCAACACAGCACAATTTTCCTCTTCTTTCTTAAATGATAATCTGTTCATATGTCAATATCCTGGAATTTGAACTTTCTTTGATATTGCCCCAACCAAACCAAATGTGATCGTTTATATCAATTAAAATTTTAGGTCTGCTTACTCAAAGGTCCTCGCCAGCACAGGTCCAAGCAATCATATCTAATTTTGTTTTGATTTGTAGGCGTTCATGGATGTAGTACCTATATGTTTATATTTTTGTATATAACTATAAAATGTAATGAAGTACAATTCAAAAATAATTACTTCTCCCAGCCATTCTTGCATCAGACACATTGTAGAATTGAGTAGTAAAAAAAGAAACAAGCAGGCCTCCTCAGAAATAGCTGTATCAAAATGAGTTTCCCTTAAAAATAGACCTGAAAATAAAATACTACTCACTTCGGTCCTCATCCGGGCAAGACTGGGTCTTTATCCTGAGCATTAGGCAAAAGAAAAACACATTAGTTTCCCTGGTTGAAAAACAAAGTGATTATTTTGAACAACTACAAATTTATCTTTAACACATTTTTGGCATCTTTCTTTTTTTCCCTACATTTGCAGCGCTCTCTCTCACTGAATACAAGCACTTCCTGCTGAACATTTGCTTTTATTGGCTGAGATGGTAGAGTGATTTAATTAATCCACAGGATTGGACAAGACAGATACAATAACAACAACAAACCACAGTGCTTAGGTCCGGACCTGGACCGGAGTTGGCTAACTGTTGACGGCTGGTTTATATAGTGTAGCTTTAGTTTAATCTTCAGGGAGATGACCAAGACCTTAAACCCCAAAGACAGCACTCTTCTAAATATACAAAGACTAAAAATAAATGTAGTTTTTGCTATTAAATTTCATACGGACATTCTCCAGTGACCATAGAACATGAAGAAGAATTAGAATTGATAAGCTGAATCGGAATCAATAAAATCCAGCTGATACCCAGGCCTATCTTTCTCACACTCAAACACAGTTTCACACGTGCACACACACACACACACACATGCCTCACTCAGTGGTGCACTGATGTTCTTGGCTTGGTTCTCTTGAGGAATCTGCTGGGTCACAGGCCCATAATTGGACCCCTGCCACAAATGTGCTAGACTAGCAATTCTGAGTGCTTGCTAGACCTGGACAAAGACATCACTGGAGACCAATCATAGCCAGTTTCTCTGACAAACCCTGCCACTGCTGCCTCATGGAGTTATTTATGCAAGTCATAGATCGGGAAGTTCCCCGCAGTTTTGACAGTTTTGATGTGTAGCACATCGTATTTTCACCAAAAGGACCAAATTAAAGATAAATTGAATGCCTCTTATGACCTGGTAGGGTAGCATTACCCTGATGCATATCTCATTAGGTTAACGTGACACAAGTAACATAGTTATGCATTACTTAGGACGAAGCACCAAAAGTGGCAGTTTGGTTGGCTGGTTGAAACAACAATTATTTTCCGGGTTTGTTGGGTTTCTTTTTAAGTTGTTAGACAAAAGTTGGTGTTCTCTCTCCATACCAAACAGCTGAAGTATAATTTCACAAGAAGATGACAGCAGAATGGTGTCAGACTGTACGGATGCCTCTTTCTGTTTATAATAAGTTTTCTTCTCTCCAAGAAAGTTTTAAGGATGCAAGAATTGCCTTGGCATCTTCTTTTCACCTCCGGCTTCTTTTAAAGTTATGTGCATACCGCAGCATTAAGAAGGCTTTGGGCTTGGTCCATGGAAGGGTAAACTTCCTCATAGCATCCACCCAAGGTGTATACCTAGATTTGAGCTCAGAAATGAGCCTGTAACTTTGCATGTGTTTGTCAGTCTGGATGCGTGATGTGTGCATCTTCAGTCTTGAAAATTCACTGATGAGCTGACCCCTCTTCTAGCTGTGTTGCAGTAAAAGGTGTTCCCTTTCCTTGTGTATAGTAGCTCAACAGTGATTCATTGGATTGCTTGTACTGAACTGCTGTGTTGTCCCTTTGATGAGTCTCATCAAAGTGCTGCTACGTTGCGGGAACCTGAATCTGACATAGCTCCTTAATCGCTCATTAGCTAATAAAGTCTGACTCCACATGAAGGTTTTACCCTCTGATGTAAGGAAATGGAAGCCGACCAAACATGTAGGCTTGTCTATTTTCGAGTATGGTCCTTTAAATTGAATCAGCATTTTTGTGAAATCTAATAAGCTTTGTATGGAATGCTACCTCTCATAAACAGTGCTTTTGTCTTGCAGGTATAGCATGCAGTTCTGACTTAAACTTTGCTTGCAGCAAGGAGGATTGTTACAAAAAAAGTACAGAAACCTGTGGGTGGTAAATGCACGTGCTGACCCATACAATATGGACCAAAGTCGGCTAGAGGGGCGATATGTTTTGAACTACTTTTGAATTTGTTTTGGCATGATAATGTAGTTCATGTCAGAGTGCAAATGATATAGACCCTCCATAAGCCCACAGTGTTCCTCAATGTGATTTGCTTTACCCACTTTCTATACCGTACATTCCTCCCTGATTACATCATTAGCCTGTGCTCTCTCTGCTCCCAGCCGGCACATGACACGGCATTACAATTATCATCAAATAATTGGTGGCTCGAGCACTGCAGTGATCCTGGGTGTTTTTCTGGCCTGGGACCTATTGCTGCACAGAAGGGGGAAGAAGGAGGGAGGAGGAGGAGGACGGGGAGGATGAGGAGGAGGAGAAGTAACAGATGATGGCATCCACACTTCTGATTGCGCGTGATTCCCCCTGGTCCTAATCAGCTGGTGTTACGTTGCTAAAATTCCCCCCTTTGCATGTCATTAGAGAGAGAGACAGTGTGTGTGTGTGTGTGTGTGAGCGCGTGTGTGTGTGCATGTGTGTGCAAGCATTTTATACATGCACTTACAGTGTAAGCATGGTGCATCTTTCATTCATATACAGTATGTGGTGCTTCAGATGGTGTGTGCTGAAATTGTTCCCTTTGCATGTCATTTGTGTGTGTGTGTGTGAGAGAGAGAGAGAGAGAGAGAGAGAGTGTGCACGCATACAGTATATACATGACAGAGGTAGATGAATATCCCATTGTAGGAATCCTGCAATCTATATCCAATACGCTGACCTTATTTGACTGGCTGCCTCCACATTGGGGAGAAATTAATTTGGTTTTGGGCTTAGGGAGAAATCATTTTAATCCTCTTAATAATGTTTCCCCTTATCTGCACCCTTTATGCTTCAGCTGCCTAGTTCCCCACATTCTTCCTCTTTCACCTCACAGCACAAACAGGTATCAAACTGATTTGATTCATAGGCGCCATTTTTCAGCCCTCCCTTTATTGTCTCCTTTAATTTTAGCCCTGAGTGCCAATAATGAATTCATTCAGTCCTCCTCCAGGGGACCACAGAATGAACAAGTTCTCTTCTCTTTCCAGGAAGAGAGAATACTACCAAGACTTTTTTTTTTTTTTTTAATTTTTAATTATTGTTTTGAAATATTATTCATATTATTAATTATTTTAAAAGATGATACAGAGATGAGACTGTATGGGTTGTTATATACAATAAATTACTCCTATACATGTTTCTGTCTGTCTTTTTATCTTAATCTTTACTCTGTTTTTCCACTCAGTTTTAGGGCTGAGCATCACTCCTTAGTCCATTTGATTCTGATTCTCAAGGTCTCAAATCAATTTGATTTTGGATTCGTTTCAATATCACTTTGGTTAGGGATATTTCAGTTACAATACCAATTTTGCATGGATATGACAGAGATTCTGCGAGAGCTAATGCTGTAAATTGTACAAGGAACCCGCTAACCAGTAAAAATATGATGTTTAAAATTGGCCCCAACGCTGTGACATTACCACCACCGCAGTCCACACAACATAGTGCAGACGCAGAGCAAAAGATTTCAAGATTGATTCATCAATCAGTAATCAGATAGCTCTGATGAATTCGAGATTGATTGCTGATTAATTGAAGCCACACAGTTTTTTTTTCTGTTTTGCTTGCTACATCATCAAAGGAAAAAGAAGAGAAAACTCACTCTCTCTCTCTCTCTCTCTCTCTCTCTCTCTCTCTCTTTCTCTCCATGTCACACAACTTCAAGTGCCTCTCGGCCCCATTTTCCAATTAGCTGCCACAATTAGGGTAACAAATGTAGTACAAGAGAACTGGGATGGCAAATTTAGCAACAATGGGATGCAGA
>OMLB01026721.1:5146-18091 GCA_900302555.1 Myripristis jacobus | reverse complement strand
CAACTCTCTGCTCCCACATTCCTGCACATTTTACCCTCTGTCTTGGGGGAACCATTCTATATTTTCTCACACTCCCAACTACAAATTGGGGGGATACAACAAATAAATAGCTTTGCCTGTGTGGCTCCTTGTCACAATCAAGCAAGATGGCAAAAAGATTCTCTGCTCGGAGGGCCTTAGCAATGATTTTTCAAGAGAGAGAAATGACGAAGAGGAAGAGTTCTCAGAATATCAGGATCACATTTGTCAATTCAGAGTTTGGCAGTGAGTTTGAAGAGGAGGACTAGATTGACCTCATTTCATATTTGTTTTTTCCACCCATATCATGATTGTAATTCATTGGGGTGGACGGCAGGGGAACAACCTGGACAGGTCGCCAATCCATCTCAGAGCAGACAGGCAAACAAGCACATTCACACCTTGGGGCAATTTTGTATCTCCAATTCCTGTGGGAGGAAACCAGAGCTCCCAGCAGAAACCCACGCAGACACAGGGAGAACATGCAAACTCCACTCAGAAAGGACTCTCGCCGGCTGGTTGGGAATCAAACCCAGGACCTTCTTGATTTGAGGTGACAGTGCTAACCACTGTGCTACCATGCTGCCCATAGTGATTGATTGTAATTAATTTTGCAATTAATTTTTAACTGAATTTTATTCACAAAACCAAAAAGCACACACATCTGTTAAGTATTTTTATGTAAATTGTTATTGCTGTATTGATTTAAAAACCCAATAATGCAGTGAGTGCACCAGACCCCTGAACATAGGCTGAGTAACAAAAACATGAACACCATTCAGCGGTTGAGTAGTTTCAAAATTAGAGAGAAAAAAGAAAAATCTCCATATTACTGGACAATGTCACTTACTTATTCTGCATCTTGTGGTTGCAATGCTTCACTGAACTTGTACTGAGTGAAATATTCAAACCCGAGGTGCCATTATTTTATAGCTGCACCATTGCATCAAATATAAAATGTCTACATGTCTTGTGCATCATTTCATACACATTTCCCGAGTAATTCAGTGTGACTTTTTGTATTTTTGCAAACCTTGGGATGTAGTCTAGAAGTTAAAATAAAATTCTGTGGGTTGGACAAAGCTCGGCTGTGCAGCACGTGTTTGGAATGACGAACCCACTGATGGGATCGTCAAGAGTTGAAGAGTTAACAACACATTAACAATTTTACTGGACAGCAGCTGCGCTTACAAGGTTTGATGTTGGTGAAGCGGTTCTTGGATTGGTTCCAGGGTAGGTCAGCGTCTGAGGTGGACAGGTCATGTAGCAGCTTGGGGAGGTCCTGGGGAGGTGAGGCTTAACATGTCAGTATGCACATGAACACACAAACATACATACAGACAGACACGCAGACACAGAAATGTGAACTCTTACACACCAAGGGTAAAATATCAGGCTTGTGGACTACTTACAGCAAACTCTTCATGGAACTGGGCATTGTCATTGGCACACAGATCCTCCACATGCTGCAGAAAAGACTTCTTATTGACAGGCCTGAGGGAGCAGATATGTGAGAGAGAGAGAGAGAGAGAGAGACATAAATGTACAAAAAATCCCAAAAGCAATGCGTTAATTTCTGTAAATATGTTCCAGGTTATAATATGTAATGTCTGTAAGCCTGATAGGCCTACATACTGAGCTGTGTTGCAGCTACATAAACACATTTTTAATGCTGGGTGACTTACTTGAGTGATTTTCTGTAGCTGAGAAGCCTGGACAAAAATAGACAGCAAAAAGGAACCATGACAATCGGCTATAATTGTTTAACTATTGCATAGAAGGAGCAAAAATGAAATAGTGGCATAATAAACAAATTAACTCAATAATCATGGTGTACAGCACAGTGTTTTTGCCCATTACAGTTAAATTAATCCTCATTTAAGACAGCACTGTTGCAGTGGATGTTGAAGAAAGGCAAGTTTAGCTTTTCCACTATGATTTATGATTTAACTCGGGGAGATTGACTTTGATGTTTCCTTCTAAAAGGAAGTGTAAAAAGCAGAGCTAAATGAAGCACAGTGTGGCTGACATTTCTTTTCAAATTGTGAAGATCAGCAGCTCGGCAGATCCTCAGCAACAGATAAAGCTTAACATTTGTGCCCTCCACCACTGCCAAGCATTGCAAGTAATTTCAAGATAGGGAGTGGGTAAACAAATTAAAGGGATTTCAAGCAGAGAAGTGTCAGTGCAGATCTGCAGTCTCTGGCAATGAGTGAGGAAACAGAGAGAACTGTAGGCAAACCACTGAACTTACTTATTCATTCCAACTACAGCACAAATGATGTGAGCAGCATTTTAACAGCACACTCCAACAACAAGAAATCACACAGATGAATGACTTAATGCAAGCAGTCATAAATTAACATGATGATGATGGTGAAACACATACTGATGGATGGAATGGTGGTTAGAGCACACACCCAGGTGATGCACAGCAAAACGTGGCACACACAGACCAAACGCCAACTTACTGGATGACATATATTTCTTTCCGCCTAAAGAAGAAGGAAGAATACCTGGTGGGAGAGAGAGACAACCTGCGAGCTGAGTGAGAGGGAAGCAAAGCACAGGCAGCCTTGGGCTCATCAATGTGTGTGTGTGTGTGTGTGTGTGTGTGTGTGTGTGTTATCAAGAAAGCACAGGCATGGCGAATTTGTGTTATTGAGAGCAGTTCATGTGAGTGGGAAGGTGAGATATTAATACCTGTAAGTACTATTAACACCATAAATTCTTACAAAGATTGTATTTACATTTGAAACGTTTCATATCACAATGTTATATATCCATTTTGCAAAACACACAAATAATAAAAAAACAAAAAAACAAAAAAACAAACAATACTAACCAATAATGTGCATAACTGTGCATGCAAGAGGGTAAGGTGCTGGGTATCCAAGGAAGTCAAAGCAGAGCAGAAAGGCAGTGGCACACACCCCAGTCTGACTAAATTCACATCTGTTGAAAACCTCAAATCTCTGCACTGTTCGCATTAAACAACCGTCTGAAGCTAACGTAGTGGAACGCATGCTTAACGATGTGGCACAGAGGGGGGTCCTCACATTAAAAGATTATTCGGTTGGATTTTGTCGTGAGGGACCTCGAGCCCCTCTGTCTCACCAAAAAACAAAAATAAAACGGAGGCTTTTGAGGGAAGAGCAGCTTGTAGTATTTACAGCGTGTTGTCTCATTTGGACAGAAAAGAGAAGGAAAAAGAGCTACACATCAAATCTGTAGGAGATAATGGTTGGGAGGATGTAGTTTTGGCCTCCTCCTCCTCATTAGCTCTCATTGATTATCGCTGCTCACCATTCTCCAAACTTCATTACATGCCTCACACTACAATAGGATTGCAGATTCTGTGCTGATAGCCAGCTGTTTTATATCACATCACATAAAACTTGTCAGGGATGGCTGAAGCAGCCCTAAAGCCTTGTAGTGCATGTTCAACTTAAACAGCAGAACATCAGTGTATGAAATCAGTGTTAAGGTGACTAATGTGCACACTGTGTGAGTCAAATGCTTTGACTCAGACACACAGACTAACCGGTTGAGCTTCTCTTCTTTCAGCTCCAGGTCAGCCACATTGATCAACTGGTCCAGTTTATACTTGGTCTCTATGATCTCTGCTTCTCTGGGCGAGTAGGTCCCGCCCTCGGTCTTACGTTGATGGATCCTGACATTTGATGGGGAGCATCAGATTTTGTTAACCGTACCTTTTTTGATGTTTTTAAAGGATAAAATTCACTTGGATAATAAGTCTAGACATTTTCAATTGCAAGAAAAAAAGGGAAAAGAAACGAACAAGGCAGCCAGATATAAAATGTGTTACTTTGTTAGTATCAGTTGCATATGCAAGATCATCACCTTCATATGTTTCAAGGAAATTATAGAAAAAAAAAATCTAAATGAGCTCCAGCACCAGTCCTGGTTGACTTCTTTCACACGGTTTTCTCTCCTTCTCTTTCTGTCTCTCTCTGTCTGTGCTCAGTGTTTGCCTCTCTACACTTTATGTGTGCTCTGTTTGTCCTTGTCTCGAACCCCGGTCCTTCTTGCTGTGAGGCAACAGTGCTCGCCACTGTTCCTGCCCTGTTTTGTGTTTCCACCTTATTTGCTTGCCCTGCAAATCAGCTCCCCCTCTACAGGGTATATACAGGAGTCACAATAATCTCCAAGTAGGTGTGACAATGGCATATTTATTCCCTCTCTGTGATGGGAAAAAAATACTTTTTCCAGCTTCTACCTCTAAAAGTATTTAATTTTTCACCATTAGAAAGGATTTTCTCCATTTTACCTTTAGAGACTAGTGGACTAATGGATTTGCTAATTGCAAATCCATTTGGGTGGATGTTTTGATATAATGTTTGAGTTTAAGATAAATGTCTTTACCTATAATTTGACTGACTTAACCTTTTCCCAAAAAAGCACCGTGCTTTGGATCATTACCACATGCAATGAAATAATGTGCCTTTGTTAAATTTACACCTAACACACAGAATACTGGAATACACTTATGCACTACTTATATATTTGTGTTGCAATAACTGAAGATGTATGTTGACAACAAAATCAGCAGACAAAAACAGAATTTCACCAATTCAGAAGCAGCATTTTGACAATATAGAAGAATTAATATGGACCCAGAGTGCATAGTTAAAAATCAGCACTTTAACCAATGTTAATTTTTTTTTTCAAGGCTAGAGAAATGTAAAAACATTCTACTCCCAGTTGTATTTCAGTTACCTGCATAGGAAGTAAATGTACAATACAATTCCAAACTATTCATTTCTATTCTACTCTACAGTTCTATGCTACAGTGAAGAGAATATCTTGGTTGCTTTATGTCACATTTTATTTTTCAAATAGGTACTACATGAACACATTAGCATACATTACATTAACAGTTCATGTTACAATAAGGCACCTTGTATGCTTTATCACTGGCATTATGTGTGTTCCCTATAAAAACTCTCAACTTTAATCTGGTCTGGAGAAAAATCTAAATGTGCTATATTTCTCCTCTATACAGTGTGTATGGAAGTCCTCAAGTTCAGACTCACTACACAGCAGGCTATATAAGCTACCACACTGCCTCTGTTTCTGGTGAAATTATTCTTCTTCTGGTTAATTAGCTTTTTACTATCTGTTGACATGTTGATTTAAGGGCACTGAAATTGGATTCTAGCAATATACAAACAGGAAAATAATCTCCAGCAAAAAAACATAGCAACTCTAAATTGTACTATCCACTAATACCACTTTGAATTTGGTGGTCGTAACCCTCCTCTAATGCATGGTAACTAAATTAAATTTAGATCTCTTGTTCCAAAAGAAATTTGTGATTTTTTTTTCTCCACAAATTTATGTGGCGTGAAGATGACAATTGATTGGAAAAGCTGCATATTCTTTGACAAAGTTGAAACTTTAAAATCTGAGCATGTACAATCATGACTTGGTATATGCTTAATTACAGTGTCTGTAAGACTGTAAGATTACTGTAGTGAGCTCGATTAATTTTATTGAGTGTAGAAATTATTGTAATACTAAGGTATTTAAAGTGATAGTTCATATAGTCCAGGGGTTGGCAACCTTTACTATCAAATTTGTCTGGAACCGCAAAACTTTTAAAGTTCTCTAAAGTACCCTAAAGTTTTATATATAGTGATACTATATATACAAAAATTATAGTTTGTTGCATTTCTGAAATTATAGAACAATAGAGAAAACTCTTGACATGTTATTGCTATTTGCATCTGTTATAACAAAGGAAAAAATACACTGGCATGTGTAGGCGTGCTTTCAAAAAATTAAAAAAACACATTAAAAAAACACAGAACTATGCAGGCCTATTTGAGTCCTCCCCATATTTGTTGAAAGTGAACAAAATAAAAAGGAGCACACTTTGAAATAAATAAAATATGTGGCTGCGGCCTAATAGCTTAAATAGAGTAAACATGAAAAAAGGGCCAGTTTGTATTTAATTTCTCGCCACATATGAAGCATACAGGTAAACTAGTATTGTTGACATTGAGGGCAAATCTGTCCACGCAGAATTAAACTCTCTATTTTACTCTGAGACTTTTCTTTTTTTGGATTTATCCATGGTTAGCTTATCAAGGGCCGGGATGAGGGGTCAGAAAGTCAAGACTAGCTATGTGCAGGGAAAGGTGCAGGGCCATAAAAATTGTCCATTGCGCAACAAAAATTAAATAAAAATGTTTATTGTTACTAGTTATTTCCGTGTTATTTTTTGTCAAAGCTACAGGGAGCCCTTGCAGAGGGGCTGAAGAACCGCAGGTTGCCGACCCCCAATGTAGTCATATTTGACGCTCTGTATGAGTGTAACTGATCCTGCAAATTTGACTTGTCAGTTTTCCTTTCCTGTCGTGAGAATGAATGCTTCACCGGGAGTTTTATTCTCCAAAATAAATGCAAGTGGACCTGGCTCAGCAAAAATCATGATTTTTTTTTTTTTTTTTGGTGTGTCGCATTTCCCTTTTTTAATGGAAAGTGACAGTGGAGGGAGAGACAGGAAAATGTTTTGCTGGATGCAAAATAACACTTGTTTGGGATTCTTTACCATCATCTTTCCACTCCCTTGACTTCCAAACTAGCAGATCCACTTTCTTTCCTACAGCTTCCACCGTATCACTACACAGTGGTGCTACATCCCATTGCCATTCACCTATCTGGTGTGTTTACTCATGGCAAATGAATAAAAGCCATAGTGCTGTTGATTAGTGATACAGTGGCAGTTCTAGGAGAGAAAGTTGTTCTGCTAGTTTGGAAGTGAGGGGGCCAGAAAGGGCATTGATAATGAATCCCACATAAACCAGTGTTGCTGTGTATCCTTCAAAACAATTTTTCAGTTTTGGGTTTCCACTCAAAATTGTTTTTGTTTGCTGTGCAGGATCCACTTGTATTCATTTTTGGAGAAGGAAAACTCCTGGTACTTATTCTCGCTACAAGGACAGGGTTGTTGGATCAAACTTGGATGATCTATTACACTTGTATGGAGTAGAAAACATGACTATATGGGGCAGAGCTCAAATTATCACTTTAAATGCGTGTCCTGAAACTGTAAAAGGTGTCTGAAATGGGTAGGTGGAGACTTTTATTCTCAAAAAGATGCAAGATGACACAATTATCTTATGCCTCAAAAACTCAGCAACTTCTTTTTTCCATATGAAAAATTGTAGCCATAGACTGTTAAAGTTAGAATTTCTTTTTTAATTATATTATCTGTGTAAGGGGCTATTTGTGATCTGATTTCCAGTACCTGTAATCTGAGCATATTTATGGATTGCCATGGCCAGAGGCTCAGTTGCCTACATGAAAAGCAGTGGGGATAAAGGACAACCTTGCCTTGTTCCATAGTGTAGATGAAAAGGACAGATATTAACAGATATTAACCTACTGGTTAGATTTTCAGAAGATGTATTGGAAATAATATCTTGGAACTAAGAACACAATATTTCATAATTCCCATTCTTCAGTTAAGTTGTTTTGTGTGCATGCTGGCAGTCTTACTTGACTGAGGCACAGATGATGATGATGAGCAACACTGCCAAGAAGAAGGAGAGGAGAACGCCCAGAATGATCTGCTCGTCTCTAGTCAACACCCCTTCCGCTGAAGAAAGAGAGGGAGGGGAAACATCACATAAAGTGAAAAAAATCAATCCATCTATAAATCTGTATCTATGTATCTATAGGGATGGACATATTCACCTGCAGTTTTGACATGCTCAGAGTACTCTGAGTCTGTGTACTGGCCCAGTATGTTGGTGGCTCTGAACTTAAACCTGGTGAATATATAACAGTTGGAGCAGAATGACAACAGTGTGTACATATATACAGGGTTTGTTTTTCATTGGTAAGTGTGTGCATGTGTGTGTGTGTGTCATATACTCACACATAGACAGTATTAGCTTTCAGAGGTCCGTTGCAGAGGTGTCGAGTGTTATTTTGCTCCATACAATCATCGTTCGCTCCAATCACATATGTTTCTGCCTTTTCTGCCTTTGCCTCATTGCGCCTCACAAGTGAGAGGCCATCAGGCACACTACGTCCATTTCTGAGGCGCATTTCTCTATCCTTCGGACAGTTTGGGTTGGGGAACCCCTCGTCTGTCAGGTAAGGAGCGGGATGATGGAAAAATGCATTCTTCCAATTAGTCAGGTTCTTTCCGTCCTTTACTGTGACAAGAAGGAAGTTAGAGATGGAGGAAACCACAAGGTCACTGGTTTGAATTTTTGTTGATATTGTGCTACTTCTGACTGCTAAGTTTTGCTATTATATGACTGATAATTGAATAATTAATAATTTTGCTCCTTTATGAAAAAAATGCTAAAAAGATTATACTTGAGGTGTAACATTTTTTTTTTTTTACATTTTTAAAGTCTGGACAAATAGCCAAGAACATGAAACTAAAAGTTATGATTGTGAGTTTTTTGGTGGAATCATACCCCCTGACTCGGCCACGATGACCTGAATGTTTCTGATTGGTCCATTGTGGTCGCTATAGAAACAGACAGGCATGCGGATGGTGATGCTCCTATGGGTTACCATGGCAACTCCTCCATGGCCAATCACTGCCTGGGGTCTTTGGGCTGGCTTGGCTGGGGCTGGGACACGTGTGTGAGCACAGAGGTACACACACACACACACACACACACACACACACACGCACACACACGCGCGAACACACATACATACACAGAGGTTGTGTTGAGTTTTGTACGATGAGGAGGTTTTAGCACTGACAAATTTATACAACATGACCAGTTATGCTCAGAATAGTTATAATAACATTGCCCCTCCCCAAGATCAGCACAAACCTGACTCAATATCTATATTTTCACCCTAATGTACTGTGCAGTAATACTGTTACTGTTACAGTATAGTAACACTCTCCCATTTATTGACACAGTGGGATATGGTGAAACACTTTACCTGCAGTGCAAGTGTCATGTACACGATGGCCATATAATGTTGGCAGAGAAAATTTACCTTTAATCCCTGTTGTTATTTGGACTTCTGGGCTGGGGGGGCTTTTGCCAGCCCCGTTCACTGCTGCAATCTAGCAAGAGAGAGAGAGAAGAGAAAGATGTCAGAGAGATAAAGAAACAGAGAAAGGGTTGATTGAAAGAGTCTGAATTGGTCAAGGTTACAGGAGCTGCAGAGAGCTAGAGGGACTGGCTAGAGCTGAGGAACTATTATGTTGACAGAGGTGTTGACATCTGAAGGTGTGTGACCAATGACAGTGAGTATGACTGTGCATTCCTGTGTGTGTGAAATACGTGTTTGCTGCTCACCCGTATGCTGTAGTTCTGCCCTCCCTTCAGGCCATTTATGACAGCAGTCAGCGTGTTATTCTGTTTTTTGGTGATGTTTAGCTGACTGATGGTCATGACCAGCTGACCCTGGTGGTAGATCTGCACCAGGTAGGAACTGATGTTTCCATTGGGTTCCTCTGGGGGGGTGAATTTCATAAGCACATGGGTGACCTCCTCTGGAATAATTTCCAGGGTAATGTTCTTGGGTGGGTCTCTGGGCTCTGGGAAATAGAGTGGGAAAGGATACTGGTGACTATGGCAGAGTGGGAGGGAAAGCGAGAGCTAGAGATTTGGTCTTATTTACAGCAGCAAGAGAACTATAATTGTCACATACTCTCCTCAAGGGTTCGGATGAGGGTGATGTTACTGGCCTTCCCATCCCTAGTAGCATTCTCAAGTGGCCCAGTGAAGGCCGTGACTATCACAGAGTAAGTAGTGAAGGCGGTCAGGTTGGTCACAATGACATCCTTCAACTCCCCTGGAGCGCGGACCACAGAGTGGTTCAAAGCTGCATCATCCAGCTGACAAAAGAGCACAGACATGCAATACAGTACAGTACATGGAAAAGATTAATACTTGTGTGTGTGTTTTGTGTGTGTTTGACTGTGTGTGCGCATTTTGCATGATTTAAGGTCTTCTACTTTTTGCTGCACCTTATTTAAATCTGCTACAGGATAATATAAGGCAATAATCACAGCAACATAAGAATCATAAGCAAAAACTATTGAGGTCAGTAAGTAAGCTAATAATCTAATTTCTTTGCAAATAAAGAATTTTGCTATAAGATAAATATGATTTAAGAAAAAATGAAACTCTCAGTCCCATATTGACATAAGGCATGAAAGTTAAATCCCTTGTATCTCAGCACTGACGTTAGGAGTAATTTAAAGATGTTCACTTATAAAACAATTCATTTTCGAAATATGATTTTCAAATATTGCTGGATGAATTTCAGGTAGCAAAAGGCTTCCTATATTCAGTGATTGTGTTGTTGTTCACAAAAATGTGTTTACATACCATGTACCATAAAACCAGTCTGACCGGTATAGAGACACATTGATTGGTTCCTTAATATATCTAACTGTGTTTTTCATTTCTCTAGATGTATATAAGCATACATGCATTTTGTGCATATGTGTACTTATGCTACTCACTGAGGTGACATGCACTAGATAGGAGGTGGGTCCAGAGAGAACAACAGGCGCCTCCCATTGGATACGCAGGCTGTTCGAGGTTGGGATGATGTGTAAGCTATGGGGAGGGGCATCAGGATCTGAGGGGAGAAACAGGTATGACTGTATATAATGCCTCTGAATAAAGATGTGGTGCTATTGTGCAAAAAATTACAGCATATTTACAACTATTCATATTCTTATTTAATGTACTTCTGTCAGACTAGCTGAATATTCATAAAAAAGATATACTACTTTAAAACATGTGGTTTCCAGATAATGGACAAACACACTCTACAGCCCTCTCTGGACAGCATAACCATCACTAGGGGTTGTTTTGTTATTTGATTCTGCCCACGCACATCAGCAACATTAGCCAGCCATCCAGAATGTAAAATAATTTACTGAAGGACACGCCTGTGTGAATGTGTCACACAAAGCCAACCACAGAATAGCAAAACAGGCGAAACTCAGTTGAAGTGGTTCCACATTGTCCTAAGAGTGATGCCGCTCTATGCAGCCAATGGTTATATGGCCCTTGTAATGGAAACTGCCAGGTGGACATGTCAGTGATGTCATGACACACCAGACATCCATCCAGACAGGGTTAAAATGAACCTAGGACAGAGTTAGCTCAAAATACTGAAGGTAATTTCAAACATAATATTTACTGCTGTAGTCAAAGAAAATGAGACTGACATATTTGTTTTGAAAGGGATACAAGTCCTGAGGTCCTGAGGTAATGATTATCAGTTACCAGACCCATCCTGACAATACTAAGACCATCCAGAATGGTGTATGACAGTGATGTTCTTACTCCCAGCCAGGGTGCGTATATAGATCCAGGATGTGTATTCCCCTACTCCAGCGTTGGTCAGAGCTGCCAGTCTGAAGCGGTAATATCTGTATTTAGTCAGGGGCTGGAGTGTGAAGCTGTGGTTCCCGTCAGAGCCATCAGAACCATTCACTGACACCATCACATCAGAGTCCACACAGTCAGAGTGCAGTGCCTGCTCTGGGGCAGGCTCTGCAGCGTTTGCTTCACATGCAGTCGACAGCATTTGTGCAGTGATGTGGTACTCTTTCAGCAAGCCTGGAGTGGAGAGTGGTGGAGCCCAGCTGAGTGTCACACTGTCGGGTGTGACCTGAGATATGGTCAGGAGGCGAGGGGCACCTGGGACTTCAAAGGGAGATAGTGGAGATTGAAAGAGTGAGTATTCATTTCTGTGTCACTGCTATCAAATCCGCACACATCACAGGACACCAGAATATAGTGCCTGATTCAAAACAAAATGATACACAACGCAGAGGATGGGCTACCTGATTCAGGATGAGTGGAAGCAGTGCAATTTATTTGGTCTCCTGGTCCTGCAGAGTTGACCGCAGTCACAGTCATTGTGTACTCCTGGTTCGGTGAAAGCCCAGTCACTGTGTATTCTGGTGTGTAAGCCTGGTGTGTGTAGTTTTGAGAGTCTGATCCCACTACAATTTGATAATAAATTATTTGTCCATTGGGGTTGGCCGGAAGGTCCCAAAACAGCTGAATTGAATCCCAGCTCACCCCTGTGCAAGATAGGTTCCCCACTGCATCGGCCACTGTAGACAGGGAAAGAAAAATATGAGAGAGAGAGAAAGAGACAGAAAGAAAACATTTTCACTTGCCACTGACTGAAGAAAAGAATAAATTTCAAGTGTCTGAGCTGGTTATCATTGTACTTACCTACGGCAATTTCATTATACAAGACTAAAAACTACAGCTGTTCTGCACGTATGGTCTTTGTGCAGGAATAACTGAAAATTGGAAAAAGTGTAATCCTACGAATTGCAGAATTCTGCATCCTACAAATAATCATGGTTGTCCAGATAGTAATTCTGGTTTGGCTACTATAATCACTTCATTAATTACTTTCTTTTCCAACCTTCAATTCCTTGTCACTTTTCTTCTGCTATCAACACCTTAATTCTTTTCTAATGTAACAACCCAGTGTTTCCCCCAGGAAATCAAGGTTATCTTATCTTACACAATTGTTGATTGGTTGAGCAGCAGTTGAGGACTATTAGTAGCAACTTAAATCAGCATTGGATAACCTTTGTGAAGAGAAAAGTGTACCTGACTCGTTGGTTGTGAAGGTAACAGGGCTGCTGAATTGGTCCCCATGGCCGGCTCTGGTGTAACTGCAAACACTGATCTCATAGTCACTACTGGGCCTGAAGCCTGATAGATGTGCAGTGGTTGATGGACCAGAGGAATTCTACACACACACACACACACACACACACACACACACACACACACACACACAGAGAGAGAGAGAGACACACACACACACACACACATACACAATTACATACTGATTAACCATTCAGGTTTGCTTACAGTTGTCTGTGGTGTGTTCCTGTGATGTGTTTACGAAGCGTGCAGA
>OMLB01026717.1:12941-28729 GCA_900302555.1 Myripristis jacobus | reverse complement strand
AGCTCGGAGTGAGCTTAGCAAACACACACACACACACACACACACGCACACACACACACACACACACACACACACACACACACACACACAAGATCCTCGAACCCAGCTGTAGTTAAACACAGTATCTGTCCTTTTCTTCCAGGGGTCAACACAAAGCAGCTGTCCAATCAAATGCTGGAGTTAACTAAAGTGATAAATGAGCTGAAAGACGTCCTCATTCAGCAGGTAACTACCACTAATGGTCCCTTTGAGGCCACTTAACCCCTTCTTCCTAACCCCTGACCTCTCTGACAGCTTGCTTAACGGCATGTAAACTTATTTACGTTTGACTTTCTCCAGGTTAAAGAGACCTCCTTTCTCAGAAACACCATCTCAGAGTGTCAGGCTTGCGGTAAGATAAACAGTGATGATGACATGAGTCACCAATTATGTCAGAGATCATTACATTTTTGTAGGCCCTGACTATGGTTGAATAATTTAACAAAGTAAGTTAATTTGCTGATGGTGAAGAAATGGATTTCCCTGGTGTTGTTTGAAGGACTTGGAGGAACAGAGGTGGTGAAGCCTAGATGTGCCCCTGGTGTGTGTTTCCGTGATGATATGTGCATCGAGACAGCGGAGGGTGTTGAGTGTGGACCCTGCCCTGATGGATACACCGGGGATGGTTTCAGCTGTGATGATGTGGATGAGGTAAGACTGTATGTGCGTGTGTGCGTGTGTGTGTGTGTGTATCTGTCTTTTCATGTTTTTCGTGACCCCTTTACTGAGGGCTAGCCCCTTCAGCAATCCCATAACTCTTTATGGCATAAGCAGAAGTGTCATCAAAACTAAAAGCTTTTAGGGAGCAGCCCCTTGAGAACCACAGAGATTTTGCAGCTTCAACAGAGCTCTTGTCCTCCTTTTCTGCAGTGCCAGTTTAACCCCTGCTTCCCTGGAGTGAAGTGTGTGAACACAGCCCCGGGCTTCCGCTGTGAGGCCTGTCCGCTGGGCTACACCGGTCTGCCAGTGGAGGGTGTGGGCGTTCTGTTCGCTCAGACCAACAAACAGGTAAAACTGTGGATCAAAAGTAGGATACACAGGCAAAATGATACAACAGGAACCAATCATGGTATGAAAAAAAAAATCTATAATGGCTTTCCTGTACAAGTGTGGATTCAGAGGTGATTTAAAGCATGACACTGATTTGTCTAGCCTGGACGCCGCTGGCAGGTTGTTCCAAAAGTCTGACTCCTTTTGTCGAGTCTGTGGAAAAACTGGTAGGGCTCTCCCAGGGGACTTCAGGCTCATAAGTGGTTAAAAGGTCTGATGTATAGCCAGGGGCTGGACCCTGCTGTGCCTTAATAGTTATCTGTAAAATCTATAAATCTGTTGCGAAACGAGCAGGCAACCAGCTCAGAGCGGCTAAAATGGGGGCAATGTGATCCAGTGAAGGTCCCTGTCAAAGTTACGCCTGCAAAATTCTATTTGAAGAGGGGCAAAGAAGATGGCAAATTGTTATACAAATAAATGTTCCCACAAATGCTCCAATCCATACGACCACATGGGTTGTTTGTTACAGCCCTCTAATACAAGGAAGTTAATGTTCGTTAGCTCACTCACGTCATACTTGGTTAAGGTTAGGCAAAAGGTTAGTTGTAATGGTTACGTTTAGGAAAAGGTCAGGCTTCAGGTTACAAATTGTAACTCGGGTTGGCTGAGTGTAAGTTGGGTTGATTGATGCGCCACCAAACCATCATCCTTACTCAGATTTTGGTGCTCCCATAATACTACACCACACTGCCATTATTTACTGGACGGCTAGAGGTCCTTTAACCCATAACTATAGATAATAATAAGATGCTGTAGATTTTCTCAGTCTCAAATGTTTGGATGAAAAGTCTTCCATGTGGTGCATTAAAGTTGTATTGCATAATTTAGGTCTGTGATGACATTGATGAATGCAAAGGACCTAACAACGGAGGCTGTACTGCAAACTCTATCTGTCACAACTCAATGGTAAGAAAAATACATTATCTAACAACTATACAAGGCTGATGTTGCATGATTCCTTCATTCGAGTAGACTTCCACTTGCTGTAAAGAGTCAAAGAAACTCATGGCGAGTTGTCCTGTTTCCCGTGCAGGGCTCTTACCACTGTGGCGGCTGTAAGACAGGCTTCACAGGAGACCAGGTGAATGGCTGCAAGCCAGAGATCAGCTGTGGCAACAGCCTGACGAACCCCTGTGATATCAATGCCCAATGCACCGCAGAGAGAGATGGTTCAATCACTTGTCAGGTAGGATTCTACACCACTCACACACTTGCAACTCCCCACCCACCCATCCACACACAAACAAACAAATACACACAATCAGCTATTCCAGTTTCTCAAGAGTTTCACTTATCTTGTCAGTGTGGAATTGGCTGGGCCGGTAATGGATACCTGTGTGGAAAAGACACCGATATCGATGGATACCCAGATGAGAAACTCAAATGCAAGGATATGAACTGTAAAAAGGTAACCAAGGTCCTCAGTAACCTCAACTGTCCTGGGATAGATACATTAGACACATTAAATAGTGCTTACTCTACTCCACATAATCTACCTTTTGTTTTCCTTTTAATGGAATCCATTTATATAGCCATGCACAGCTGTTAATTGTCACAAATATCCATTGGCAGGATAACTGTATCTACGTTCCCAACTCTGGCCAAGAGGATGCTGACAAAGACGGCCAAGGAGATGCTTGTGATGATGATGCAGATGGTGATGGTATCCTAAACGAGCAGGTTGGTGGAAATCGGTGTTAAAGGTGTACTTCACAAAATTGCCGTGGGCCCATCGGCATGAAGACAATTTAGACATAACCGACAAACAACCATGCATCATCGACCTGACTCACTGATAGATTATGTGCTTAACCATGTTTTTGTCAGTTGTGTTTAAATAGTCCCATTTTGCATCGTGCAGACACACCATCACCCACTGACATCCTAAGAATAAACCCACACCTACATGCACACTCACACCAGCAAAAAAATGAATGAACCGTGTCTGTGTGGCTGTCCTCGGCTGCCCCAGGACAACTGCTGGTTAAAGCCCAACGTGGACCAGAAGAACAGTGACAAGGACAGCCACGGCGATGCCTGTGATAATTGTCGCACAGTGGAGAACCCAGACCAGAGGGATACTGACAGCGACGGCAAAGGGGATGCCTGTGATGACGACATGGATGGAGATGGTAGGAAGAGAAACGGCATCACCAATGTTCACATTCACGTTATATAACAACAGACATCACAAGCCTCCCCCTCTGCCCTTTCATTCACATTTCAACCGTGAGCTACAGCTCATTCATACAAATATTTAAATTGACTTCAAACATCTCTCTAAAATATGTACAGATGTATAACATTTGTACCTTTGTGGCAGCCAGGACTGCGACTGCAGCAGCTCAAGCTGAGGCATAAAAAGTAGCTTTGTTTAAAAATGAGAAACAGCCGTCTGAACATAGAATAAATATTAACTTTGATCCTTCACATGCTATGATTACACCTTAAAAAAGAATTCCTTTTATTTTCTCTACCTTTTTTCTGTGCCTCTGCAAGTTGACCTTTATTTATTCTTTGTTATGCTGCTGCCTCCCTAAGATGAATGAAAAATGGCAACTGAAAAAAAAGCTGGTGTTCACCTACAGCACATGGCAAATGCAACAGTGCATCCTAGTGGTCAAAAATACAAACAACATGCCACATGGTGCTACAGTTGATCATAATGTGGAGGTAACAGCAGCATTTGTGCTGTGTTCATTTATCATAAATAAATAATTCATATCCAGATATTTTCAGTGATGAAAAGAGTATAGTTGTTATGTAAATGAAGTTACTTTAGTTGGCATTACTAAAAACTGGACAGCATACACAGATGCACTGAGTATACCCACCTCTATTTCTGGCTATTGGCAGTATATCCATCTATCATTCAAATAATCATCCAGGCACTGAAATATATATTCACCTCTGCCTCAGAAATTTCCCCACCTTTATAGTAATACACTGACCTCATCAATTATTACTACAGCGCTGGAGACCAAAGATTTTTTCATTTAGTAAACACTCAAAAATTTAACACCTATCAGTTACCATCTTTGTCAGTGTCCTTGTAATTTCATTGGCCCGTATCAAGGCTGGAGTTGAATTGGTTCCTTTCTTATCATAAATGACAACTGTCACTGTGCTCACAACTCCAAAAATGACACTTGCCTTAGGAAAAAAAACAATTTCAAAAATAATGAAAAAGAATGGCATTGCATTCCCATGTATGAATACATTGATAATAATATTCTACATTGCCTGCATAATCTGTATAAATCTGTATACACTGCTGTACATGAACAAGGTGGATTTTAGTGCTCCATGACATTAACCAGCTCTTTTGATTGATTGGTGACCAGGCCTGAAAAACTTCCTGGATAACTGCCAGCGTGTCCAGAACAGGGACCAGCTGGACCGCGACGGAGACGGAGTGGGAGACGCTTGCGACAGCTGCCCTGACATCCCAAACCCAAACCAGGTCAGAGATGGCCTTAACAGCCCACCAGGCCCAGCCTCAGATCAGACCCAGCATAGATGACTCGATACAGACATAGGCAGACAGACAGACAAATGCCTGCGAGGGAAATTTTAATGAAGTTTCTGCTCTTGTTTCAGTCTGATATTGACAATGACCTGGTCGGCGATTCCTGTGACACCAACCAAGACAGGTAATATAAACTCTTCATAAGTCTGCTTGCCTTAAAATCCCTACCGTGTGTTATTGCTCGAGCGTAGACTTGCACACTCATAACACTGACATTATCACATTAAATGCCAGTGTTCTCATAAATTATCAAACTCCAAGTATATTTCTTGTGTTTTACCTCTAGTTCAGTACAAATGTAAAAAAAAAAAAAAAAAGCATCTGCTTACTTCTTTATTAAATGTCACATCATCTGATCGTCTCACTCTGTGATTTCCTCCACAGTGACGGTGACGGTCACCAGGATACCAAGGATAATTGCCCCCTCGTTATCAATAGCTCCCAGCTAGACACTGACAAAGATGGGCTGGGTGATGAGTGTGACGATGACGATGATAACGACGGAATCCCTGACATTCTGCCACCGGGACCAGACAACTGTAGACTGGTACCAAACCCTGACCAGACTGATGACAACAGTGAGTGATAGTCTTCCTGAGAAAGAGATATAATAGCACGGCACTCTCGTTCTCCTCAGTCTTTGCAGTTGTCTAACTGGTGCACTTAATATGAAAAGAATCTTCAAATGGCTGAGGCTTTGGTGTTCTGAGATAATAGTGAAACTTTTCATCTATGATACCTTTTTGCTTGCATTCAGCTTTTGCACAAATCAAGTGCAGTGACCTTGCACTGATGAAATGGCAGTTTTGATGAGCACACATTCATTTCTTCTTGCCTGAGCTTACACCTTCATTTATGAAAACAGGGCACGTTGTTTTGTTTTAAGTCATTTAAACATGTCATTTTTATTTGGATTCATTTATTTATTGTTGTCACAGTCTAAACCATTTGATTATCCCTCTGCCCTCCCCCAGATGACGGAGTTGGAGACGTGTGTGAATCTGACTTTGACCAGGACAAAGTGATTGACAGGATCGACAACTGCCCCGAGAACGCTGAGGTTACTCTGACAGACTTCAGAGCCTATCAGACGGTGGTGCTGGACCCAGAGGGCGACGCCCAGATCGACCCCAACTGGGTTGTTTTGAATCAGGTGAGATTATCATGCTGAAACATAAATAATGCACACTATAAATGAAGCTGTTGGTGTTCACATGCCGAAAAAAAATATCCTGCACATGTCAGACATGTCTGAAGAAGGGCTTGCACCCGAAGCATCATATGAAGCAATGACAGTAAAAATGCCAGATCTTGTGTGCAGACTTTTTCACATTTCATGGCACATTTTCAGTCTAACACCTAGATAAAATTTTAGATGTGTGTGCTTTGTGTTTTTTTTTGTTTTGTTTTTTGTTTTAATATACTGAAATGCCTGTGCATGTAGTGGGAAACCTACAGTTTATTGTATGTTTAGGCATAATTTCAAAATTTATAACTAACACTACTATCTCTCACACAGGGCATGGAAATTGTTCAGACCATGAACAGTGACCCAGGACTTGCTGTTGGTACGTTTAATTTTCACTCATGTACTTCAGCAAACAGTGTGAGCATGCATTATACATGCCGGTTGCATCTTCTTCATCTTTTGCGCAGGTTACACTGCTTTCAGCGGCGTGGACTTCGAGGGCACTTTCCACGTCAACACAGTGACCGATGATGACTACGCCGGCTTCATCTTCGGCTACCAGGACTCATCCTCCTTCTATGTGGTGATGTGGAAGCAGACTGAGCAGACCTACTGGCAGGCAACGCCCTTCAGAGCTGTGGCCGAGCCCGGCATCCAGCTTAAGGTGAAAATACAAGTCATGTCACACATACGCATGAGTGGAATTCATTGTCAGCCTATCTGAAATCTGTTTTTATAATGTAACTCTTATTTCTCACATTTTTGCTTTCCTGTTATCCTTGTGCTTACACATCCCCCTCACGTCTCCCTCTCTGTGTCTCACCAGGCTGTAAAGTCAAGGTCGGGTCCCGGAGAGCACCTGAGAAACTCCCTGTGGCACACGGGAGACACCAACGACCAGGTGCGTCTGCTGTGGAAGGACCCGCGAAATGTGGGCTGGAAGGACAAGGTGTCATACCGCTGGTACCTGCAGCACCGTCCACAGGTTGGATACATCAGGTGAGAGAAAACAAGAAATCTCAGTTCAACTTCAACTTCAAGTTTACTAAAAGCCCAGTGTCACTGTTTACAGTCTCAAAAGGCTTAACATGCCCAGACAATATTAGTTATTTCTAGTAAACTGATGAAAATGCCACCTTATGAAGCCACAGTTTCCTTGCTGGTGAACCAACTCATCTCCAATACAGCTCTTTATTTGTTTTGTTTTGTTTTTATTATTGTTGCAGTAAAATTATATTTGAAGAGGGCTTCACAACTCACAATGTTGTTTTAGGGCTCGTTTCTATGAGGGAACTGAGCTGGTGGCAGACTCCGGTGTGACGATCGACACAACCATGAGGGGAGGACGACTTGGCGTGTTCTGTTTCTCTCAGGAAAACATCATCTGGTCCAATTTGAAATACCGCTGCAATGGTAAGGAGAGGCTCTGTCAAATTAATACGATAGAGCTTGTTTTTTTTGTGTTTTTTTTGGTTTGTTTGTTTTTTTGCTGTTCTCGAGGCAGTTTCTTTTTAATAAAATTCTCTTCAATGACCTTGGTTAATCTGTGTCTGGGAAGTGGGCCAGTAATAGTACTGAACATCTCAGCGCTTCATTCTGTGGAGAAAGAGCAACACTCTGAACTCGAAACTGCATTTGGCTTGACCTCATTCAGTGTTAAATTCTGAGCTTGACTACTGATACCAAACTTCTCACTTCCACAGACACCATCCCCGAGGACTTCCAGGAGTTCAGCACTCAGCACGGCGTTGACTCACTCTAAAGTCGAAACTTGTGTGTGTGTGTGTGTGTGTGTGTATGTGCGCGCGCATGTGTGTGTGCGTGTGTGTGTGTGCATGTGTGTGTGTGCGTGTGTATGTGTGTGTGTGTGTCTGAATGTGTGTTATTTGTCAGTCTACTGTGTCTGATGTGCAGATATTACCACAATCTTAGTACTGTATGTGCATATCATCCTGGCTGTTTTCCCATTCCCATTCATCTTAAGGACTTCTACTGAGGTTGTAATAGCAAATAATATAAGTTATAATGAATATTACCAAACATAACTTACTGGCTTTTGGTGGACACTTTTATATCCAGAGACTTACAGTGCCATAAGTGCATGTAGTTTTAGCACAGGCTGCCTCAGTGGCACCACTTTCCAAAGAAGTTGCTTTTTATGCTTGACATTTTTCTTCAGTCTTTAAACTCAGTTTGCATAATGATATATTAGGTATTTTCAAAACAAAGGAAACACCATTATAAAGATGGTGATGTTTGCTTTTTCATGGCGTATTATGCTATAATCAGCAAAAGTGATGTATTTTGTTCATGGTTATTGAGAACACTTTGCCATTTGGATAATATTATAATCAGGCTATTCAGATGAACAGGCACTCATATCCTGTACATGAGGATGTTTCCATCTTCAACAATGTACCTGTCAGGAAGATATTTTATTATGAAATGAAGGTTATGACTCAGTAAAAAAAGTTAAAGTAGCAGCTGAATTTGCATGCCTCGCCTCAGGGGGAATGGACTGCCTTCATAACAGAAAATAGACATCACATGCTCTGAAGAGACTTTATATTGGTGTTTCCTATATTTTGACAATATTATGGTTGTACAGCTACAATTCTGTTTCTATCAGCATGACATTTTCGCTCCTTTTGTGGATACTTTGAGCACATCATGTTTTGTTTAACTCGTTACAATTTCAGATTGTGCCTTCTCTCACCGAAATGACAAAAGTAAAACTTTTCATGAGTTTGGTTTCCATCATTTTATCCTTTGCTTCTTCTCTCGATGAGGAAAAGAAAAGATCTTTAAATTCTTCAGTGATTTCGTGTCTATGTAATCAACAGACCGGTCTGGTCAAAATATAGAGCTTGGAAATATTGAAATTCATGTCCATGTTGATATTTTTTGATGTGCATTGTTATCAGCTGAGAGATTTCAAATAAAATCCTGAGGCAGGATTGATCTGCTTTCTTTTAACCAACATCTCAAATGAAGTTCACGCCTTTCTTATCTTATCATCTGTTTGGTTGAAGATGCCAAGGGACATTTGTTGAGGCACAGATTATACAACGTGTCTGACAAAAGGCCCACAGGCAGCTGAATCTGTGTGAGAACAATACATTTTAAAAAAAACAAAAACAAAAAAAACATTCATCCAGTTTGACTTTCACAAAACGCAATTAGTCAATCAAGAAATCAATCAACGCTGTGTGGAGTACAGACTAACAGTTGACCACAGAAATACATGAAAATGGCCAGGCACACAAAACAACCCCCTACTTGCTCCAGTAAGAGGCACATTCTCCTTTTGCTCAGAGTGTGGTACTTAATGAACAAATGCCACTGAATGGCCTGGGCAGAAAATTCTCTCCTAACAACAATATACTGATCCCTGAATAGCGGCTGGGTTGGATAGAAACACTTAGGGCCAAGCTCAGGCGATGAACGGTGTATTTTGGTCTGTGGCAGCTTTCAGACACCAACAATATAGCCACCAGGGCACTATAATAATGCCATCTTGGTTATATTTATGACTGGCTTCATATCCCATTTGTGTACAGTCATGAACTCTTTGGTTACTGGTGGACTCGGTGTGGGAGAGGTTCACATTTCAGCTTTGGTGTGATTGATCTGGACAGGTAAGACAGCCCTATTTTACATTTTATCCTCCACATGCTCACCTCCAAGTGAACAGTGATCCCTGTTGTCTTCAGTAAATATAGCTTTTGTTTTGTGAACACATCTGTGCACATTAACACTAAAATATTTGTGCCATTTCAATAACAGGGCAACATTCGGTCTCTCCTGTATTGCTTGACTCTGCGATTGTATATACAACAGTTTTAGTATTCAAGTTGTATTGAATATTGACTTGCTGAGTAGCGTGTGATATCAAAATGAGATACAGTAATGAGTTATCTCTCTAGTGTTTGTAGAAAATCAGTGAAGGATTCGTTGTCCACAAGTTTATGTGGGATGAGGGTTGAGGTGCGAAATTTGCCAAAGCAGTGCAGACATTGTGTGTTTGTGCATATAATAGATATATAAAAAAAAAAAAAACACCTTAACACTGGCAGTTGTCATTAAAACCACTTCTGTGTGATGAAATGCTTATGAATTTATAAACAAAGACAGGGGTTTTCAAAGTCTGAGACTTATAAAAGGCTTGGGCAATTTAGCTTTTCTCAGTTTTTGGATGTCTATGGAATTATGTGGCTTCTATTTGATCTCACAGACATTCAACAATTGAATTAAATTCACATAATATTGCTGTTTGACATAACTTCAGACCATACCAAATGCATAAAAAGGGCTGTCTTCAAAGGCATTTTTTAGTTTATTTGACTCTGGGAAAGGTGGAAAACAGGAAGATTCACCATAACTACTATATCTCTGAACCATCTATAAATATCTTCTTTCATCTTCAGTCACTGAGCCTCTGTTTAAAACTTCTGGACCAGGATATTGTGGCATACAGTCTGATTCTATTCAGGAGAAAGTCCAAGCTGCATCACAAATCTCCTCATATCAAAATAAACAAGGACAACAAGCAACCAAAAGCAATATAAATCAAAAATCACAGCTATATGTCAGTGGCTTGCTGATGAAGGCAGCATGACTGACTCTTTGGGGGCACTGCAGAGGAACAGAGATGAGAGCTGGATGATCAAGAGGCTCACCGCTCACTGAACAAGACAAACCCACCCACAGATGTCATGGAGATGAGACGTAACCAGTCAAACCAGCTAACTAAGGAAAAATCCGATGTGATAAAACAGAAAGTCATCATGCTTTCTGCAAAGGTGCAGCTGAATAAAGTAACTATATAAGTTTCCACTCTGAACTGTCGTTTGCGAAAAATATAGGGACAAGGACAAATAACAATAACAAGGGCTGACTATTGATATGATGAACACATTATTCAAAAATCTCTGAACACATCGCTACTGAAATAATATTTATCTATCTCTAATTTTTGTCAACAACCCCCTCAGCTGGCTCCTCATAACAGCCGGCCTCTTCCTGCACAACCCGAGGTGGGCTGTGAACGCTCTGCTGGGGACCCTGATCTCCACTGTGTCTGCCATCGTGTTGGGATCAAACAGGTCAGGCCATGTTTCTCTATCCTCACATAACATTACAGGGGAAAAAATGGTAACTATGTTTCCTGCAGGGCGACAAAGCCTATTCTCCTACACCATGAGGCCATTATCGCACGGGAAATTATGTCTTGAAGTTCTACCCTTCAGCTTGTCAGCCTGCATCTCTATTAAGACCGTCAGCATTTTATTCACTGTCACTCTCTAACCCTTTAGTTTCAGTCACATTCCCTGGGGGTGCCATTTCTTTAGCACCCCACTGTGCCAGTTTCACAGTCTGCTCCATATTTAGCTGTATTTTGTTCTGATATGTCAGTTTTTCTCTTATATTCACCCCAGACAGGCCATAAAGGCGGGTTTATGCGGCTACAGTGGCACTCTGGTCTGCATGCTGATGGCTTTTTTGCCGCAAGGGGAAGGTGGTACTGGTGGCTTTTACTGCCAAATGTTTTCATGCTATGGTAAGTGTACTTTCCTTTTAATATATTTGCTTTATTTGATTTTATACAATGGAAATTTACACATAAATAGGACAGAGGCAGAGACAATGGTGTGAAGTGAAGGTCATGAAAACAGATCCAGCATCACATGAAGCAACTGTGTGGCTAATTTAAAAGAGCTGTCAGTGTTGAGGTTAAAAACACATCCATTAAAGCATCCGAGTCTTTTGTGTTCGTGATAAACACAGACAGACAAGGTCAGATTATAATGTCACTGGATAATGGTTTCAATAATCCATATCTGGCTTCCTGTTTTTCTCTATGCTTTTTTTCAGCCCTTTGTCCTCAGTCACCAGTTTTCACCCTGCCCTTTAATATTTTGGTTTGTCTGCACATTGCTGCTACAGGAGTCAGTCATCCCTACTTCCCACAGTTAAAGTCCTGCCCCGGTACACAGAAATGAATACACAGAAACACATGCAAATTAAACTGAAACCTACTGGCACTGCTTTTTCTGGTGGTTATCCAGCCAAATTATCTCAAGCACCTTTCACAATAACATGATCAAAGGACTGAATATCTCCCAGGTAACAGTCAGCTAGGTTTTAAAAATCCAAATCATTTAACTACATTTAGCCAGTTTGCCTAGGATTATGGTGGGTAGTGGTGATGCAATATTTTATTTCCATGTTATCTTTGCAAATATGCCTTTTCAATACATTAAAAAAACATTCTCTTTAATGAATGAAGTTAAATGTTTAACCAACTTATTCCTGTCTGCAGCTGGTCCTGTCAGTGCCAGTCGGTGTGGGCCAGGTGTATGGCTGTGACAGCCGCTGGACAGGGGGTCTTCCTTCTTCCTTCTGGCCCTGCTGCTCTGCTCACCAGCTATCTGTCTTCACGCCACGCTGGCCTCTGCTGCTGGCATGTTCTCTTGTACAAAGTGTCCACTGCCATTTCCAACCATAGAAATGTGTAGAACATAATGCTAGCTGAGGCTTCGATAGGAGGTTTGGTTATATATAGGGGACATAATGAACTGTGGTGAATTAATCATGACATATTTCCCCCAGTAATGCCACATTAGAGGTCAACAGCATATACTTTAAGGAAATATTTTTTTTTAAATCCCAGAAAGTAGTTACTGCGGTGTGAACTTAAATGTAGTGATTTTGTGGTAACTTTTACATATATATGTATTTTGTTTCAGCTCCCAATATGTGTACTATTTGTTTATTGATCAGTAATCAATAATAATTGACAGAGAATATTGTGTTCTTCTTTAGACCTATCTACCAGCTCTAACCTGTGCTAAAGAGGTCAGACAATAACATAACTATCCTATGAGCTAGTCAGTGAAATATGTGCATATCCCAATACATACCTTTCATTTAAAAAATGATAAAAGTGTTTTTTTGCAGCATTTTTCTGTGCATACATGACTTCAGCAATCTCAAAAGTGTCCATGGTGAGCAAGGACAATCTTTTCCAAATTAACTTGTGCACTTTATCTGATGGCCCAGACAACTCTCATATTGTCCATCCTGCTCTTCCTCTCCCGTGACGTCTCCTTTCAGTTTGCATTACCGGCGCGCACTTGGCCTTTCTGCTTGTCGACTCTCATCTTCGTCCTCGTCTCCACCAAGATCCCAGCCATCTGCAGACTGCCTCTGTCGGTGGTCTCCCATCCTGAAGAAAACCGGCACTACTATCGACAACTGGAAGCTTCAGAGGGGGCAAAAGACACTCGACAGCACAGCAGCCAAGAGGAGGCTCTGCTGGTTAGGTCATTTTAGATAGTTGGGGTCTGTCTGGGTATAAATGATGATCTTATGAGGGAGTTGATGGTCCTGCATGCATTTATCAAGTTAAGTTATTTCAGCAGGAGAGAGTTTGTAAGGAAGAATGACAATTTTTATTGAGACAGAAATTACTAAAGACAAACAAAACACTTTAGAGAAACACTTTACATTTTGAAATTATTTTCATCAGTTGGTAACACCATAAAGAGAGCAAAGATAAATTTCCACCAGTGGATACTAGACAAATGACAGCAGATGTAGTGGAAGTTTGACAGCGGGGGGAAATCTACATCTAAATCTAATGTTAAAGTAGTTCAAAGAAGTTTACCTGAGTGAACTTTTACATGGCATAAGAGAATTAAAAAGCTGACTGAAAGGGATTCTCCCAGCATGATTTGTGGAATTTGTATTGTGTATCCTGACCCTTACACCTCTATGAATATTTGTATTTGCATTTTAGAAAGTGTATGGTGATGTATCGGTGTGGCATTCATTAGTGTCTCTCATGTACTTATACAGTAAACTACAAAAATGCCTTTTGCAGCAGTGAGAAATAATTCCCATAAAACAATATCTCTACACAGCAGAGGGCAGCACTTGCCAAGGGAAGCTGTAGTGCTACTGGCGGTGCCTTTACATTTAAGATTAATACTGACCAAAAATATATTTTCATAAATGTAGAGACAAAGCTTGGATTACAGGTTTATTAGCAGTTCAGCAGACAGTAAACCTTGCATTTTACCATTCAAGGCCGTCTTCTGTGCCATTTTATTTCTGTATTTTCAGAGTGAGGAGGAGGGCACCTGAGGACATGCAAAACCTCTGGTTCTTTCAACAGCCCGTTTTTAGTGGATGTGGAGACGTGATTTAACTTGCTGCAGATTTCAGCAGTGCAGACAGTGAGCTGTAGGGGAGATTTCATAAAGCCCTCCTCCAGCAAAACAAGCGCCCCTCTTTGCCAGGCATAATCCATCACCGCCCTTTTCTGTTCTCCAATCTCTCCCACTGTTTTCTCTAATCGCATCTTTCTCGTGACCTCTCTTCCGGTTTCCATTGTTTCTCTCCCCACTCTTGCTCTTTGCTCTTATTCCCTTTTCCTCCCCCCTGTTCTGTCTTCTGACCTCCCTATGTCTCCTTTCCTCTGCTCCTTTCTTCTTTTGTTGCATCCTTTCATCTTTTCCTGAACACTTTGCAAGATTCATCCACTGAAGATTGTCTGCTGTGTTTCTGTGACATTTTGATCTCTGTGGAATTAAAGTCCCGAGGTGATTATTTGCCACAGCTGACTGAAAGTGTAGAGCTCCGTCTGTGGGTTCATGTTAGTGCCTGTGTGAGAGAGAGCGAGACAGAGAGAGACAGAGAGACAGAGTGCAAGCGGTTGTGTCTATGTCTTGTGTCTGCCTGCATGCCCGTCTGCTCGCCTATCTGTCTGCCTGTCTGTCTGCCTGCAAATCTTTGTCTGCCTCTGTCTTTCTGCCTGTCCAGTTCACGTGTATCTGTCTGCCTGCAAACCAGCCAGCCTGTCTGTCTGTCTATCCATCTGTCTGTCTGCTGAGTGTCTGGAGTACAACGGCACATGGTCGTACCCAGCCAGGATGACACATACGAGACAGTCACACTCCCAGAAATGTGGGAGCTGGAGCACAACTGGGGTGAAGGTGTGAGACGAGGGAAAGGGAGAAAATAGAAACTGAGAACATGTCATTCCTGGCTTGGTGCTAAACTCTGACTAAAGATGAAGATCTGTCTGAAAAGTTTTCGTATCGCATTATCTAATCTGAGCATTTCATTGGTTTCTACTTAATATTCCTGTGACATTGGAGAGGAAGGCTTCCTCCAAGCCATCAGCAATATTTTCCTTTATCCACTACAGCCTTTAGATAACAGTGACCTTAGTCAGTGGCTGCGCTGGCCTTTCCCTGATCACAGCTTCGATTCATCCGCAGGAAAGAGTGACCTTTGAAGGACAGGATAAGTGTTGGCAGTGTGACGATGTGAGATGAGGTTGGTGTCACTTCCCCTGTGTGAGTGTTGTGAGCTCACAGCAGTGTGATTCACCTTCCCAAGTCTCCTGCAGGCAGCACCTACCACTCCCACACACAGCATGGCGGATGAGGGTGGGACCAGGCTGAACCTGTGAAGGAAAAGCACACGCCACAAAACACCACACACACACACACAAACACACAGAGAAAAACAAGCAAAGTATTTTGTCTGCGTGTCCTCTGTTTCCTTTTGTGTATCAAATCAAATCAATTTTTTATATACAAGCTAACCCAAAGTGCTTTATAAATATGGATAGAATAGTTAAGGGTTATAAAAAAGAACAAATGAAGACAATTACATAAACTAACAACAAAATATCTATCTATCTATCTATCTATCCATCTATCATCTATCTATCTATCCATCTATCTATCTATCTATCTATCTATCTATCTATCTATCTATCTATTTAAAGTAAGCAAATTATACTGTATACTTAGTATACTGTGTATATTCATAAAAATAACTTATTTCAAATCAACAGTTACAAAATGTGTTTTGGGTTTTCTCTCCCTTTCTTTTTAAAAAATTCAGCTTTGCTAGCGCTTTAGTCCCCGGGTTGGACTGAGGACACAGACAGAGACAGATGTGGTG